>JAGKQL010000024.1:3094598-3283554 GCA_018398635.1 Cyprinodon brontotheroides
ACGAAACTTTTTTTGGAACGTCATTGAACAGCGCTGACGACCCGGTGAGTAGCATATTTAAAAAAAAGAACGTTTAAGGTTGTTTTAAGGACATTATCAGACATGCTCTATGGAAGCCATTCTAAAGCAGCCAGGGGGTGATTCTAAATGAGCCAAAAAGCAGAGACAGGACCAATTGTCAAAATTTTGGTGTCGATCATTCGATTTCATCCTGGACACTACAGAAAATGGGCTAAAAGTGTTAAAAACCGAACTTCTCCTTTAAAGAGATGTAGAATTATATTTTCGACTTGTCAAAATTCCTTTGGAGAATCTCAAAATATTTGTAGATACCTTTAAAATATTTTTTAAATCTTGGACGGACTTTTATTTCAGATATCTTGAATGATCATTCTTGGACCTCGGTCAAATGAGGTAGTTAACAAAGGCATCTTAGCTTCCCAGGTAAGGCTTGCAGTAGCATTCTCATAAAAACTGATCCATAACTTATCCAACGTATGCCAGCATTTTTGCTCGATTTTTCATACGTCAGGCAAATGCTGGTCTAAATTGTCATGGTATGACAGGGGGTTTAATAAACAGTATTTATCTTAGAGTACACGGCTTTAACCCTAACATTTGTAAACAGATAATCCATTAATTGATTATTCCTTTGTCAGTTTCTAGCTGTACATCAATACAAATGCCAACACAGTATTCCTAATGGATCCTACGCAACTGTTACAGAGCTCAAGGACTCAAGAAATGTTTTTAAAATATGCAGTAATTCAAGCTTTAAGAAATTAGAAACATAACTTGTATAATTTGAAAATGCAAATATAACGTGCAATTTATCACATGGCTTGTATTGAAGAGAGTTGCATAAGATCATGGGCATCAGTTCCCATCCATGGAATAACAAAATAAATTTGCTCTTGTAGAAATCTCTTCTTTTATTATCCAGGGAATACTTCAAGAAGAGAAGGACATTCTCCATCCCACCCCCACCCCCATTCTTTTTCATTCTCAATTAAAATCTCTAGTTCCAGTGTGAAATAAGCAGTTCCTGTTGTCATGGTGATTTCTCGCATGGCTTCTCACACTCGTTACACAAGTGTTCAACTCTGAGTGAACCTATCTAGGGTTGATGAGCTAATTCATAGCAGCAGTTGTGAAACCAAAAACTCAGAGTTCCCATAATTAAGCTAGATAAATTTAAAGTTGCAGATTTGAATTTAAGTTAGTTAAACCTGCTTTGTGAAACAGACCCCTCATCTTTTGCTGCTTAGTTATTAAACCCTGCTGTCAGCTACTGACTATGAACACCATTAAACTAGATTACCCTTTAGTTTGTGGACATTTATTAACCCTTTTGCCCCTCTCTTACATCAAATATCAAATAAAGATCTGACTCTAAGATTGTCAGAATTTTGACACAAAATTACCACAAAGTATTAATGCATAACATGATAATTATGGAAGGAAATAGTATAATTTCCCTCTGAAACATCAAAAGCCAGATTATTTATTGTGGGTTTTGTTGCATCAAATCAGCAGCACCTACAGAAGATAATGGACTGTTTTTATCAAACAAATGGAAAGTTTATGGTGACGTTTGTTTGTGCAGTTGGAAATGGAGCTTATTGAGAATGAAGTTCTTTTGATTTTAGTGCTCTGATATCAAAGTGAGACTGTAGAGTAGTGGCACAGCTGTCTGCTTTGTTTTCCGCAATGAGATGTGATTAATTTAAGGGACGCATCCTGTGAGCAAAGAGTCATGTTTGCCATGAATATTTATTGCATCCTTTTGTTAATACCAGAAAGAAGTGAGAGGAAGCTGGAGCATCAGGATGAGAAACTAAACTGTGGCGCAGATCAGAATATATTCAAAGCAAAAGAAAATCTGGGTCATTTAGTTTGATCCAAGCCGTTTCCTTTTACGGACTGAAATGAGACATCATCCCTCAAGAACAGATGTGATGCTTATTTTTTTTTATGTAAGGGAACTTTCTGCACACGAAATGTTTCCTTTGGTTTGATGCATAGAAACAGAAAGAGGTTCAGGCATCATTTGAGTCATGATCAGAGCAGAGGGAGGAAGTGCTATATTGGTTAGAAAAAAAACAATATTACCGGTAACAACATGACAAATATACAATGGAGTAGTTGGGCCAGGCTAGAGATTTTTCTTTCGAGAATAAAGTGATAAAATTAAGAGAATAAAGTTGTAACAATATGAGAATAAAGTCGTAATATTAGGAGAATAAAGTTGAAAAATAAGGATAATGAAGTCATCACACAACAACCCATTTCAGAAAGAAAGCTTCGGGCTCTGTCTGGCAGACTATGGTCGACCAGCCGCACCAAACAGCCACCAAAAAAAACCAAACAGCTGTATATGTTCATCAGAAGATTTTGATCATTGAGTTATTTTGGTATCCATGTTGTTTAGGGTTGTAGTCAGTCCACGTCTTCCACTGTGACTGCCTCAGCTACAGATAAGGATGACCTTCTTCTCTTCTCTCTTTCTCATCCATCATTCCTCTCTGACTCCGCTTCACTTTAGGTCCCTGTAGATTATGGACTCGGCGCTCAACGGTGTTCAGATGGACTCTCCAGAAAGGAGTGCGATGATTGAGCCGAGCGCCGCGGAAGTCATGTGGGGTGAAGACGATGAAGAGTTTTCGCAGAGAGGAGTAAAGGAAGGGTTAAAACCCAAACCCAGGTTCTCATACACAGAGGTCAAGATGCTGCTGGACGAGGTGAAGAAGAACAGACACATCCTCCTCAGTAAGTTGACCCATTGACCCCTAAATGTGAAACAGGATCTCTGGCTGTGTCCGAACGTCCGCCACAACCCCTGATCCCTCAATCACTATATAGAGCAGAGAGTATATAGTGGACTTTATAGTGAACTCGGTTTAATGACCTCTGGGACAGATGGTCACTGCTTTTCACTCCCCATTGGTCACGTGACTCTGCATGTCGTGTCGGGAAGTGACAGCCATAGGCGACAGCGGGTAGCTGTGACAACCAATCCCATGATGCTTTACAAATTGTTCCAGGATATATCTGCTCGAGTAGTGACCATGGATAATCACTACTTTTCAAAGTGCATTGTGGGAAATTTGGAATCCACTCCTTTTTCATCCAGCAGAAGTTCAGACACTCATTTAAAATGCTATAGCCACTATATAGTCCCATATATAATGATTAGAGCGCACATTTGGACATTTAATATAATATATATAATATCCTGTTGGGATTTAAGAAATGTTGAAACCTAAAGAGTTGAAGATGAAATAATTTAGACGTTGGCAGAGGAAGGGGAGGTTTTTAGGAAGGAGCTTCTGCTGATCCGCTCTGACAGATCAGCTTTAGGGACCCATCTGTTCCATCTTTTACATGGACATTCTCTGCTACACAATCCTGGACTAAAAAGGCCACCATACAGCAAATGTGAGTCTGTAAACATTCAGCTTCAGTTCATTGTGTTTGGATTTTGCAGACATAGATGTGACAAAAACAAACTGAATCTTTTTTTTTTTTTTTTTACTGATACAGATCTACGTCTGAATCAGAGTTAGAAACCTTATTTTTCAAAGTAAGGCCTTTCCTATGCATTAAAATTCATTAAATGTGATTATTGTGGCATTTAAAATGCTTTATTAAAAAAAAAAAAATACCATGAAGAAAACAATTCGGTCGGATATATTATATCGCAATATATTTGCATGGAACTGCTTCTGCCTGATTGTAAAGCTTCGGAAAAGAAGCTCAAGGCGGAGAAAAGACTAGAAAATGGGAAAAAAATGCAAAATGCAACAAAAGCAGCTGGAAAACCAGGAATTCGGGACATGGCTGCAACCTGTTAATGGTAAAGATGACTTTTCACCACATTTTTTATATATATATATATATATATATATATATACCGCCTATATATATATATATATATATATATATAGCCATGGGTACTTGTTGATGGCATTAAAATTATTTCTAAGTACATTAAAAGAGAATAAAAATAAATGAAATTGGAGTTAATGGTTTCTGTATAAACCCTGAATAAAGAATAAGGGTTTATGAGCTTTGAAAGTTTTCCCAATCCAATTAGATTGGATGGAGGACTTCTGAGAGGATCAGTTTCCACGTCATGCCATAGGCCTCAGTTCAGGCCTGGACTTTGACTAGGCCGTTCTAACACATGCTTCTAACCCATCCCTTCACCTATGTCTCGGGTCATTTGCAGCCTCTGGATTTAGCTCCATCCAGCTTCTATCAACCAGCTTCTCTTTCCCGCTGCATGATTCTGCCACAACCGTGTTACCCTGAGGGGATTTAGTTTTTTGCTGTCTCTCCAACATGATGTATGACAGACTGCAAACAAGACTTCTGGTTTTCCTCTTACCTTTCTGCCATAAAGGTCAGACTGTTGACCTTTCCACAGATTGTCCCACCTGAGCTGTTGAACCCTGCAGCTCCTCCACAGCTGCTCAGTCACTCTGAATCCCAATAAAATAATGTTTGTGATAAAATGCTATAAAATCTGAGGTTCTAAAATTGGAAATGTATTTATGGGTCTGGCTGAATGTGGAAGATTCTAGAAACATGTTTCTTTCTCTTTACGAATGTCATCCAATTTGTGGGCTTTCCATCCTTGTTCCCTTTCTTCCTGCCTGTTTTGTCTCTTCCCTCTCTTGGTTTCATTCTGCCTGAGTAGAAATGTTAATGATGAATTTCTATTATAATATGAATATCATTGAAGAACCAAAAAGAGAGAAAAGTGAAACATTTGCAGGTAAAATGTGTTTTTTACCCTGAAAACGGTGAAAAGTTTAGGATGAACTTGAAGCCAGAGGTTCCTTAATATTAGCATGTTTAACTTAAGGCCCTGATTGATTTCTGTGGCGCCGCTGTGACCCAGAACCATGACAGTGGGGGAAGGATACCAGGTCATGTTCTAAAGGGCATCACTATTCATCGGTGTTTGTTTATGTGAAAATGTCCCATTTGAGTGTTTTTTTCCCTCCAGAGAAGTTTAACTGCGGCGTGTCGGTGGATTTGAAGAAACAGAAGTGGGCAGAAATCACAGATCAGATCAACGGTTTAGGAGAGAACCACAGAGAGGTCTGCTGAGCTTCATCGCTATGAATGAATCCACCTGACCTGGAGTTCATCCATTCAAAGGATTTCTGCCTTCTGCTGGTTCCACAGGTTCGTCAGATCATGAAGAAGTGGGCCGACCTTAAATGTGATGGAAAGCGCCGGATGTTGGCCCTGAGGGGCCCCAACGGCCCCAACCTGAGGAAGAAGAAACTGGGCCCAGTGGAGAGGATGGTCCACAGGATCCTGATGATGAGTCCTAACAGAGGTTAGAAGAAGTCTGAACGTAATCGTCTACAGAGCTGGGAACAGTATTTGCCTTCTCATTGATCAATTCATTTAGGGTTTTTAATCACACTGAAACATTTCACGACATTAAAAAAAGGTTGATGTTAGATCAAAATAAGCTGAGTGGGGAAAATTGAACTTCATTCTTTATTCCGACCCAACCCGGAATTGTCTCATAAAGCAAAAATGTCTGTGTCAAGCTCACTGCAACACACTGCTGTAAGAGTATAACCAGGAAGCCAGGTAGGAGGGCAAAATAGGTTTAGCGCCACCACAGCACGGGATGGAGAATTACGCCCACTATGCAAATCGGTCTTTGTCGACACGGACTGACACGCCCCCTAGCGCCATTTTTGTGGTGAGCGGAAGAAAAACAAAACAGCAGAAAAGAGGAGAGCGCTGCCAGCAGTGAGGATTATCAGTTAAATGGAAAAGAACAAGAAAACTGAACGGATACCCTACCCAGACAAACTTTCTAAAGCTGCTAGGGAAACGATATTATATATTATTATTATAGTGACAAGGCAGATGTTGTGGGGAGTTGCACAGATAGCTGCAGTTATTAGAGCAGTTTGTGCTGCTCATCAGGCTGAACGAAAAATCTTGTCATAATTTTTGCATATTGATAAGTTGCACACTGTATTTGCTGTTCACTGTATTTGTTCATCTAGGCCCAGGCACATTTTCACTGGGAATCTGCAGTCTTCTTTACAGATATCACCTGTTAGGTCATATCTCTACGGAAGACCACAGACCACAGTGAAAACAAGGCCTGGAAAAATGAAAATCTTCTAATTTAATCTAAAAGAGCAATCTGCTATATACAAGGGAGGAAGAATAAGGTAAAACATTTGAAGCTTTTGCACTGTTCTGCATTATTTATGTATCTAGAGATGATTGTATTGCATTTTCATAACTTCTCTGCTTGATTGAAAAGATAATAACAACACTTGTTTCAAATTTCAAATCCACTCTTTCTTGTGCACACATTTTTACAACTTCAGAAACATTGTTAATATTTGAAGTATTGCAACGTTGATATTTGTTTTGTATGTTATTTTTCAAAAAAAGTAACTTTAGAAAACAAAATTTCTATTTGTGTGAAAAGAAGAATAAAAAAAAAGAAGAATAAAGTTGAAACAGTACTCTTGTGATCTTGCATTCATTTATTAGCTGGTTTCTCTGTGAAAATTTCAAAACAGTTACCAATCACTGTGACTTCTTATGTCCAAAGGCCTCCACAAAATTATTTAGAGGCATAATTTTGTGCAAGGTGTCTCTTATCTGGGCTGGCCACAATTGCACGCTTGGGATTTGTATATAAAATGACAGCTACTCTCATTGAATGTTCTGTACACTGTCTTTGGTGAAACACAGAAGAGATAAGCAAGGTAGTGCTGTGAGGGCGCATCCACCAGGACGCATGAAGGTTAACAGAAGAATTTGAAATGGACTGAGAATTTTATTTTGAGCAGACATGAGGTCATAAAGGTTGCCAAGTTTGGTAGACCCGTGATAGTACTTGACTTTTTCTATTACTGTCTCCAAAGAAGCAACGTGAGACCTGCAAATGGCACGTGCTCCACGCCGCAGCCTCTGTTTTCTCCGTGTAAAGACGGTTCATTCTGCACACCTGAGCACACACAGGTTACATTCTGTCTGTCCTTCCTGTCCTTTCATCAGCCTGATGGAGCCCCGTTTGTGCTGCTTGCAGTACTTTTCAGCCGTTCCCGAGTAACCACGCCTTAAAGAGCGTCTGTGTCTGTTGGCCCGACGTCAGTGTGGCCCCTGTGATGGTGGATGGAGCCTGTCTGTCAGTCTCCATCATCTCATATGGGTTGACCTGCAAAGTAGATGAAAGGCTGAGTGTTTTACACATCTATCAAAAACACTATATAAAGCACCCAATAATGGTAATTCCTAGATTAGATGAGAGTTATAAAATAAGATATGCTTATGTTTCCCACAGTGGGGTACCTGTTGCTATATACCGAAACAGCACAAGTACAATGGATCAGTAAGGCCAGAGGTAAATAAATAAACTGAAAAGCTTACAGATGAACAAAGGAGGATTATAATAGATAAACTTAAGTAGATTGCACGGGATGACCAAAGAAAACCAGAACATGACACCTACAGTCTGACATGGTGGTGGGATTTTCTGGCTTTGCTTTGAAGAATCTGCTCCTGACCAGAACATCCCGCATCACACTATGGTTCTGCAGCAGAACAATGATCCAAAGCATGGCAAAAAGACCTCTGAATAATGTCCTGAAGCGGCCTAATTAAAGTCTGGACCAAAGTCCTATTCAGATCCTGTTGTCTGCACTTAAATTCACTGGTCTTACTAGAAACGTATCCAGTTTAAGGGGTCCAGTGCCCTGGAGTGGGTGAGTGATCATCACAAACCCTGGATGCTGAGGTTGGAAGACGTTCCTTTGGGTCACCGCTTTAGCCTTAAAAATGAACCAATGGCTGAAAACCTGCTGCCTGGTTCTGATCTGATATTAAAATCTGTTTGATGGTGACAAGAACTAAAAGTAAAAACCTCCTAAGTTAAACTGAGCTAACTTCAGAAGTAGCCGACCTGCCTGTAGCTGCTTAAAAACTGGATCTCTGTGGTTTGTCTGCTCTGGGCTTCTGAAGAAAATTGGCCATTTCAGTCGGCGAACAATCAAATCTAACTTCAGATCTAACTAAGGCTCCAGCTGGTACTTTAACTGCTTTCATGTCCGGGTTCTTAGATGGCGAGAACGATCAGGACATGAGTCCCGATGAGGATTTTCCAAAGACTTTCCAGAAAGGTCAGTTCCTGAACGCAGCCCCCTATTCCTACCTGAGCCTGAGTGAGAACTCAGAGTCTAACAGAGGAGTTCTCTCCTTCGACAAGTCGCCTCACTCCTCATCAGAGAAAGAACTCGGTAAGTCCGTGTTCTGTCAGCCCAGTTGATTAGATCATTGCAGAGTTAACTTTTGTGTTTCCGCTTCCATCTTTAAACGGACTGGACCAGAACTTCCACAGTCCAAAATTGGGCTCAAGAGACGGGAGAACTAACTCCATTTATTCATTATTTAACTTATCTAATTTTCATCCAGGTATTTATGTTTTACTTTGTCATTTATTAATGTTTGTAACTCTTAAATCTTTAACACTGGTGTAAAATGAGTGGAAAATGCATAAAAAAATTTGAAAAAGATGTCTTTAAAGGATTTCAACAAGTAGACACCGAACGAATAGACCCAGAGGGGATAGATGCAGAGTGGTTCTACACAGGATGGGTCCATTTGTGGGTTTCCTCTGTGGCGTCTGACCCTCTGGATCAGCTGGTTCTGTTTGGATGAAAGAAGGAAACATTGAGAGTTAACTGGAACCATGGGCATGGTCTGGTCGGTTCCAAAGGTTCTGTTTTTGGTGACACAATGTTTCTGATGTTCCACAGAAGAGCTGATGGGTTCCTCTCCAGAGTTCAGCCAGGCTGATGATGAAGGTAAGAAGATGAAGAATGTTTGTTCTTCTTCTTTAACATAAGAAAAGTTGAATATGCCTAAAACCTGATTGGTTCTGTTCAGTGTGGCGCTAAGACCCAGAGGACCAGACTAAGTTTTAGTGCTTTTCTTCTCCAGCTGCTTCCTCCCAGGACCTTTTGGCCAGAGACTCCAGGCAAAGAGTCATCCACACGTACTCCAGGACCCATCAGAACCAGAACCACATCCAGAGCTCCCCTCATGCGGTCTCCTCCTCCAGTTTCCCCTCAGATGCTGCCGTTTCTACCTCCTTCTCTGCAGCTCCTCCATTATCTCCTGGAGGCTCCAGGATGCCTCCTTTGCTCCTCCGTCCTTCCTCCTCATCACTTGCAACTAACGGGGCTCTTCATCCCACACCACACTCCTCTTCCTCCTTCCCTCCTCCTCCTCCCCCCTCCTCCCCTCCTCCCCCCTCCTCTTCAAACGCCTCCTCCTCCAACCTGCTGCCTCCTGGGTCATCTCAGCGCCAGTCTCAGGCGCAGGTGGCCCAGCTGGCCTCCCAGAGCCTCCAGCAGCAGCGGGCGGGTCGAATGCTCCTGACGTCGGTGTCCCAGTCCATGGAAATGCTGGCGCAGTCCGTGCAGCTGCTGGTGGAGAGCCAGCAGGAGTTTGTGCAGGAGTCCCTGCAGCTGCAGAGGGAGACGGTGGAAGTTCTGAGGGACTTTTCAAACACAGCGCTCCGTATGCTTGGCGACAAATTCAGCGGCGAACAGCTTTCTTCCAACCATCCACCTCCTCCTCCATCTGCAAACCTCCAGCAGCATCCAGCTCCGCGTTTCTGAGGGACAAGAAGCTGGGATTAAATCCAGAAGGGGACAGATTGTCCAACAGAATCCTCTATGTCTCAGCTGGACCTCCAGCTGGTTCTTAGTATAAAAACAGGATCCTGCTTCTGTTGGGAGACAAAGAAGCATTTCAGGACTTATTCATCCTTTAAGGTCAAAACAGTAGTTTTTGTTGGTTTTAGAAAATGATTTGGTTCTGATCCAGCCAATGGGTTCAGAGATATTCTCTATATTCTATTTTTAATCATTTCTGCATAAAGTTTTGTTTATTCACTCTGTTCTTTTTTTGTTAACTTCTTTAACCTGTGAAATAAGAACACGGTTAAGAAGGAAAGACGTTCTATGAAACACATACAGAGACTTTAAAATCCAGCATTTCATCCTTTCCTGATTCTACAGTGTGGTTGTCTGTCCAGCAAATGACCCAAAGGGCAGTACCAGTAAGATTTCTTTATTTATTGACTATAAAAAGACAGAAATCCTGCTGTGAGCTGCTACATTTCTTTTAATAAATTAAGATTAAGGTAAATTAAGGCTCTTTGCTTTCCGGTCTGTTTTTGGTGATGATCTCCTGTTATTTCATATCTGTTTTACTTGATGGCAGTTGAATAAAATTCTTCTAAATGGGCCCAAAAGAAATAAACAATCTTTAGAATTTTCTGGATCAACAGAAAGGTCCGATTAGCAAGGAATAATCAATGGATCATTGATTATTCCACTGGGACTTGATCAACAGCCGCATACCAAGACCGCGGATGTCACAAACCAGTAGGTGGCAGTAGTGTTCTTTGACAAACATGGATGCCTCCAGTAAAGCACATTAAAAAGAAATTACTCTTAATTAAAAACATATTTATTGAACAGTATGTAATAATTTTATGTTTAAAGCACTTCCATAAGTTTATATTCTGAATGTGACGGGACTTCTCCTTTAAAAACACAATTTTTTTTTTGTTTTTCTTCCGTTTCAAACAGAGCAGATGTAAACAGATTCAGGGAATACCAAAAAAGGAAAAATCTCTGAAGACTGAAAAGAGGAAAGTTGTTTGTTTTATAAGTTTTAATCTTTATTTTAGGAAAAAAGAAAGTTATCTAAAATGAGAGTGAAATGAAGATTGAATTAAGTTAATTGATGTAGCTATCATCTTAAACTCCCCTGACCTAGAAGAACCGGACAGGTTGTCATCAGAAATCGGCAGAATATAAATAAAACAATAATTTGGACAGTTTGATATGAATACTTTAGGAGAAACAAACAGGCTGAATCAGAACAGAATATTTGTAAGTAAAGTGGATGTTTGCCATCAGTCACAATGAGAAAGGAGGTAGTAAAGAATGCTGGGTGCTTCCAACAATGCTTCATCTAGTATAGGGACCCTCTGATGCTTAGCGGTCATAGATTATAGCAACAAGTTTATTGATACTTTGCATTTCTTGAGAAAACTATTTAAAGTGCACTAAATAAAAAAGCACAATTACGGTGGCATAGAAGGAACACAAAGAATCAGTGACACATTAATATAAGTGTATGATATATTTAAAAAGATTAAAAAAAGATAAACTGATTGAGCAAATGGAACCAAAGTTACACCGAACACTTTAATAAGGATTAAACAGCTCATTCAAACGCTTCTCTAAAAAAAATATGTTTTTAATCTTGATTTAAACCAACTTTTTACCAAACCTTGGAGTGAGATTTTGAAACTGAAACTAAGTGGCAAATTGTGGATTTTTTTAAAGCACAGTGAATGTTACTGAATAACAATAATTTATCTTTAGTTATGCGGAAAAACCTTCGCACAGTATGCATTATTTTTTATATTATGGTGATTCTTAGAGAATTGAAGTAAAGAAGAATGGGCCCTACTAAAATTGCATCTTAAATTTACTGTAAACTAAGAATTTCTCAACTGTGTTTATTAGTTACTCTAGGCAATTCCAGTAAAAAAAATGGGACACTAATAGGTTATTACTAGTTTACTGGCACTAATACAGGAACCAGTGCAATCAAATCCTGTGCAAACTACACTGGGTATGAATATTTGGTAATCAGCTAAGGATTTAAAAGCTTCACTCATTATGTTTTTATCTTTTTTTTTTGTTTTTACAACTGACAAAACAGCCTAACAATTCAGACCTTCTAGGAGGCTGTAGATTCTATAAAAACTTACCATGACACAAGACAGCACTTCTCTGGGTGTTTAATTATGGTAGATATGATGGAAATTACGTTTTTTTTTTTTAAACATATTGAATGGACTAAAATAAAGATAAGTTAATAATATAAATAATAAGATGAGAACATCCCTCTGGTTTCTCTATCAATCCTGGAGTGAGTTGTTCTGCACATCCTCTCTGTGTCTTGTGTGATAGGCATTTTCTTGGGTGATTGATCTTTTGAAAAATAAAATGCAATGGTTCTTTTTTTGTGGACCTCATATGGGTTTGTGTGGCAAACCTGAAAGCTTTAAGTATTTAGATATTTCTGTTGGTGTAATTAGTCCTATTACCATTAGGGAAATATTAGGCAGTTTCCATAAAACTCTGGTTTACATTTGTGAGTCATTCACCTTTGTATTCCTTATTTGTACACATACATTGGACTTTCAGCACTTTTGAATAATATCCTCATGCTAAAGGTACCCATCAGAATGCTTATAATATCCATCTGCATCTCACCCCCCCACCCCTGCTATGTCACACCACATTGGATCCCAGTCCATTTGTTGCATATATTTAGAAAGGTCCCCAAAGCAGTCAGGGGCAAGCCATTTGAAAACTAAAACAAAGAACAGTGTTGACAACTTTAGCACTTCTGTTGCTACATTTAGCGACTTTTCAGACACCTCTGTCACTTTTATTTAAAAAGAAAAGCAACTAGCGCCCAAATCTAGCATCTTTTTTCTGCTACTGGAGACTTTGGCATGACAACATATAAAAACAGCGAACTCTGCTCTCCAGAGCAAGGTACATTAGTAACCCCCGCCTCCTGCTCTCCTCTATCATGTCTGCTGTCACTGAATCATGCAGCTATTATTTCACACAAATGAAAAATGGAGAACAGAATAAGCAGATGGCTTGTCTACAATGAAAAAAGAAGGACTGTCTTATTTAATTTTGCCTTTCTGGAAACATACGAAGGAACAATCCGCTAAGTGAGCTTAGTGCTTGGAAAAAAATCTTTCATTCCTTTTTGAAACAGCATGAAAAGTCAGCTGAGTACAAAACAAGAAAATGAGGAAAAGCTCGAAAATGGTCAGAAGAGAAGGCCAAAACAGAAGAAATTATGATGTAATGTCTATTCTATAAAAATTTCTTTGTATCTCTATAAGATATATATATATATATATATATATATATATATATATACTATATATATATATCTTATTTACTCTTTTTAAGAGCGATTTGTTATTTTAGAATGTAGGAGACATTTAAAAATTCTGACCCACACTCCTTTTCAGAAGGTGGCGGTAATGCGCGACCAAACGTTGCTAGCCAACCGCCAATAAAGCAAAAGAAGAAGAAGAAGAGCTTTCGATGCGGGTTAAACCATAGATATCCATATCTATGGGTTAAACGTTCATCTCCGGGCCAATGGCGGCTTGGTCGAGGCATCTCGATACGTCTTCTCTCTGTTTTTTTTTCATTCGAACAGCAGCGGGCGAGTTATTAAAACTATAAGATAGAAGCAGCGACAGTTGATCTGTGAAAAGAAGAGAGGCTGTTTAAAGCTCAGCTAGAGCTGATCCATAGTCTGGAGAGGAAAAATAACAGAGATGTGGAGACAGCAGGTCCAACAGCGACTGGATGCAGCGGAGGAGCAGAGACACCAAACACTGGATGCAGCTTCCATCCCGAAAGGTTTGGACGTTTTTCTTTAGGTTAGACATGTTTACAGGAAGCTTTAAACTGCTAATGTTAACGGAAACAGTTATCCAGGCTCTTTGTGTTGTAGAGTTTTCCAATATGGCCGCCAAACATTTTAAATGCAGTTAAAGTTGTTAGCATGAATCTTAAAACTTGTAATAGTTTGTGGCACATTAAAGAAGAGGCCCGTATAGTGATGGGAAAGATCAGTTTATAAACATGTTTTTATTTTATTTTTTAATATGTTTTAACAAACAAAATGTTTGGGAAATCCAGCCCTCTGAGGATGGTTTCCAGGTCCAACACCTCAGAAATGCTTCCTCAGCATCCACCTGTTCATGGGAGTCAGAGACATGTCCAAAGTCAAGGGACAGCTGGAGGACTGGAGACAGGAAATGTCTTGAATCAAGCTACAAACACCTGGATTGAGATTTGCTGATTATAGAACTTCCATTTAAAAATGGAAATAGAAAAGTTAATAAACCAGACGATTTGTTCTGTATGCTGTAACACTGAGGACGTGGCCCTAAAGCCAACTGGTAGACCTCTAAAAGTATCAAGCGACCTAGGGTCCCCCAATTAAACGTACATAGGTAGGTCTGGCTTAAAATGATGAAACAGAAATAGTGCACAAATATATTATACACTTTTTTACAATTAAAAAAACCCATAATATATTATTCCAATTTAAATCCCAATAAGGCACAGGAACCTGTGACAACACTAGACACAATCTGAGACTTTAAAAGTACACTGCAAACCAAATTAGTAGCAACACACATTAAAGCTACAGTGTGTAAACCACAGAAAACGAATCTCGCATTGCGTTAACCCAGTGCTGTAGAGCTGTGCTAAATCAGCTAATTCAGAAAAATAAACTGTTGTTCTGGCTCTAGTGCTTGTGCTGCAACCCCAGCTCTAGAGAAAACCTATTAGCTAGTTAACCAAGAGTATCTAAAAAGTACACCTAGGTGAGAGCATAATATGCAACAGCAGCAATCTGAAATACCGAAAAACTGACAGTGTCGGCCTACAATAAAGCCATAAGGTAAAATAAAAAGCTTGCACCTTTATCAGCCACACAACATTCAGACACTGCAGTGCAACCCCCCGAAACTCTTCCTACAAAGCAATTAGAAATCACATCAACAAACAAATGGCAACATTATAAAAAGCGACCTGACATTATGCAGAACCAGCTATAGGTGACATCAAAAATCCTTTTTCCTACCAGCAGCACAAATATCCAGGATCCAAATCCTGGTGTAGCAGCCTGACGAGCACAGTGACAGCGCTCATCCAACAGGGATCCAACTGCACACCACCATGGACCTGACTCTCCTAGCTTGCTTGGCACACCTGGTGCCTATATACATTAATGAGCCTAATAACCCTGTAAAACAGAAGTGAAGGTGGGGGAAACGGGGCAGTGATGCATTCAAGGGCCAGAAACGGGTGGGAATGAACAGTTAAATTATGTAAACACAGTTTTCAGCTAATAAACCACCCAGTTACAATACAGTGGAAAAAGTCAGGGTTTAGCCAATGTTGATGCTTCGGATTTTTACAATTATTGTTACAATTCTGAGTAGGAACGAGATTTTGACCAGGAAAAATACTATTTTGGTGATTTTCCAATGGAACAACAAAGTGGAGAGTGCTTTGATAAATGTTAAAACGGTCTGCCATAACAGACCACATATAAACTTGTGCATTAAACTCGAGCAGCAATCCCTCTCCTTTGCAGCTATAGCGGCTCTTCCCTCTGAGTGGACCTACTCGGAGTTGATTAAATTAATGGGCGGCCTAGGCAATGCACTTGGAATCCATAGGTTCTGAGTTCGACCCCCACTAGCCGGACTGCCACTCTGGCTCCCTGAGCAAGAACCCGGGGTTGAGTGCGTGGGTCTCTGCTTTGTGAGCCGGCATTCGCTCTGTAAAAATGTGGAGGAGGGAGAGGATATTGATGGCGGCAAAAAAAAGAAACGGCGCCTCTGTTATATGGCCGTGGTTCGGATTCAAAGTGTCGGATGAACAGCAGAAAGATGGATTTTGTTGACTATACCAACAAGTCTTGACAAAAAGAGTGCTACACATGTTTTTCTTCTTTGAAGCCCCTGTCACACCTTGATGATTTAGACCAGCGTATGCCTGATGTACAGAAAATCTGGCAAAAACGCTGGCATACGTTGGATAAGTTATGGGTACAATTTGTATAAGTTATGAGCCCGCTGAAGTACACTGAAACATGTTGACATATGGCAAGTACGTCGCAAAATTTTGGGCATTCTCAAAATTTCCTGTGGTATGCCTTATGTGGGCCATACGTTACAGGTTAGTTATTTGATCATAACACATCACTTACTTATTTCCAACGCATATCAATGTATTTGATGTGTTCCAGGCGACAGCTGAACGTCTTTCTTACAGCTACTATATAATGACATATTGGCAGCGTTTTGGTATAAAAGGGGTTTCACAGAAGGGAACAGTCAGTACTCCTCCAGACTTCATCCACTTCATAGGGTGAATATGAAGGATCCTCCCCACCTTCACACCCAAGAACAACAAACTTCCTGGCATACATGACTCTGAATCTGCTGCGACTGCAAATCTTCCTTCTTTCTTTTTTTTTTCTTTTTATTTCTTTATAGTTTTTGGGGAGCGATAAACAGCAGCTAGGTTAATACGACCAAAGGCATATTTTTATGCATGCCAGGCACCTCTGGGGCATTGCTGCCCCCCCTCAGGACACTGGCTTGTGACATTTCATGGACATGACACTGCTTTGTGCCTGATGCATAAGTTAGGCTGTCGTTGGACAGTTCTAGACTGGTTATGAATACTCTATGTAGACGCCCAAAATTGAACAAATACATAGAAAGTTCGGCGTATGTCAGCGTTTTTAGAAGATTCTGGGACGTCAGGGATACGCTGGCTAAATCATCAAGGTGTGAAAGGCACTTTAAAAAAAACACAATGAAGAGGAATAAGGAAAAACTGTTCTGCAGCTCAGGCTGTGAAGCCACCACAGCCTCCTGTCCACGTAACAAAACTCACTAATCCATGATCTGTCTTATGAGAGAAACAGTTCCAGTGGTGCAACATGACTAAAGACATGCTCCCAGTCTAAGCTGTGGGACGAGGCGGTTTTATACAGCTGCTAAAAACCCCACGATACTAGTTAGTCGGTGGTAATTTACCAGACAAAAAACAATTTAATTACTTACTTTATGATGTTTTTTGAAGAGTGCGGTGATCTCACTGTAAACTGTTTGTTTCTTTTGTACATAACTAAAGGGATACACGCCCATCGAGGTAGTTTAAAGTCTTATTTTTCCTTCCAAAATAAAGGGATAAACTCAAATCATATCGTCTTCTGCATAACGTTTCGACTATATGTACAGACGGTCTGACAAGGTATGCTCATCTGACAGAACACTGTACTTTGAAAACTGGAAAGTGTGTCTCCAGACGAGCTGCTTCCCTCAATACCACACTGCAAAGCATGTAGTTAAAGACCTGACGGATGTCTGGAAGCACAGGAGCTAATGTCACCTAGATAAATGGCAAAGGATGCAACGTTTTGGACACAGACTTCTTCTGGCTATCGGTAAGTTTAGATGGCAACATAGAACCTGTTGATTTGGGGGGGAAAAAATATGCTAGGCAAACAACTTAAAGCTAATTATCTCTATAATAAAGCAAACTGACACCACAGACTTACTTAATCTAAATGTTATTTAAGTGTGTAAGGATCCAAGCTTAGTTTTTGTTGTGTTGCAGGACAAATTATGGATAACACCTGCGTCACACACAACAGCAGCTGGCTACAGCTGGAAGAAAAGAAAATTTGAGAACTGGCTGAAGAACAATTACATCTGGACTTCTAAAGCTTCAGCTCATCACAGAAACTGCCAACTCCGCTTGGGATCAAGGATGATAATGGTAGACGGGGCTCTGAAGCACTTTCTAAGGTCCTTTCTGCCAGCCTGAAAAATAGGCCTTTGGTTCTGGATGCAGTTCAGAAATTTCTGAAGCCTCTTCTGGATTTCACAGATGAAGAGTGTGACACAGATAGATGTCAGGCCACTGCTGCAGGGTGATGGTTAGCTGTTTAAATCAATCAAGAATCAATCAATCAAAATATGCTTACCTCACCTGATAGATGTTGCTTATTTTGAGGATCCACACTTTAAAACCAGATACAGGTGGTGTGAGAAAATGGATTTACTTCAACAAAAAGCCATCGCTGAGGTGGAGTCTCTGCTCAGGTGTTTGTCTGCTCAGCTTCTTTCAGGACAACACAACCACCAGCCCCACTTCCACACAGAGGGAGGAGAGAAAACTAACTTTCTAGCTCACCTGTTTGTAGCGACTGATTAGCTGACCTCTCATTAAAGGAAAGGTCCGTTAGGCAAGGCTCAATCAATGGATCAGTATCTATACCTAAAACTAATAATGTTCTGTTGGTGATTTAATGAATTTAGTGCTAATCATCTGTAAAATTATGAAAGTAGTAATTTTGGTCGTGATCACTAAGTTGTGGAGCGCCATTTTAGCCCTAATATAGTAACAATACCTCACCTCTCACATCTTCTTGTCAGTGACGCCACGGGTGTAAACGTATTATTCTCCCTCGCTTACAATCAGAATCAATGGGAACTACCAGACACATCTGCAATCAAATAATTATTGAAGATTTCCAGAGGATTCACTCTTCACCATTGAAATTCACTCAGAGCTATAGTGAGTCCGACAAATTCCCACATCCAGCATGGCAGCTGGATGTTGGAATGCTTCGGGTAAAAGTGAAAAGAGTTATTTGACCTTTCTGATTCCTGATCCTCCACGGACGGAAGCTGGTCGCTGGATCGCCAACTTGAAGAGGGAGGGATTTGCCATATCTAACTCCTGGACAGAGAAAACCCACGTAATATGTAGCCAACATTTGAAGAAGAATGTTTTCAAGATGACTTGGATGGATAGCGCCGCTGTGACAAACACCAGATACGGCACTGACTTGATCAACAACCCGATACAGCACCGGGACATCTCAAATACGTAGGTGGCAGTTGTGGTCTGACTGGACAACCGTGGATGACCACTTTCCAAGCCTCAAATTCATCAACATGAAACTACTTTCAATTAAAAACTTTCATTAAATAACCATGCCAATAAATTTCGTATTTAAAGCTTTCATTTCAGAAGTTTGGAGTCCTGAATCGCCAACGGACTACTTTCATAAATTGATGGAAAGAACATGAAGTGAAAAATCAGTTTTGCCATTTTTCGCCTCTTCCTGAACGGACATCCCATCATGATGAAACATTGCATCATTAAATGAACTTTGTTGTATCTTCTGCTTCATCTCTATGAATCTCTCCATTGGGTGATCAGGTCATTTTGTGTTGTAATTTTATCAAGGTATTTGAGATTTGCACTCAAAAAGATGCACTGCCCTGAAGGACAGAATTGTGCCTATTCTATCCAGTGTGTTTTCATTTGCTCAGGGTACTAATTGTTTAAACAGGTTGCACACATAAGGGAGCACTTTGAATTCTATTTTAGCTGTTTGTTATATCTATTTGATTTTGATGTGCTGGAAAATTGTGTTTTCTTATTATATATATTTTATGACAATATACCATTTTTAGCTTCATTTATTTATTATGTACATCTTAAGTTGCTTGTTAATAAATGTCCCTCTGGGACATTTAAAACAACGCTTTGATTCAAATGTGTCTTTTAATAATTACTTTATGAAAAAAATTAGATATGTATATCATAAGCATATTTCCAGTCAGCTAAATAATGTTGAGATACTAGTTTTAATCCATATAATGCAGCCCTATTCAGTTTGATTAATTAGAGATTCACTTAGCAGCACTATTAGTGTTACTGCTGTCCACTAGAGGGAGCTGTTTGTTCCTATGTGCAGCCTCAGTTGTATTTGCAATGCAAGTAATGCTGGAATCAAGATATGCTGGAGCAGAACCATGGATTGATCCAGATTCCGGGTGTATTATTTATACTCTTTATTCGTTATGAAAGGAATAGAGGATTAGTTAGTCTGTTTGTATTTACTTACCACCTAAAATACTCCCATTTAACTCTTCTTAAAGGCGCTGCTAGCGGCGCTAGCTCGGTTTCAGCATGGATTTAGCATATTGTGAGAAAATATTTAGGCAGTTAATGGAAAGTTGCTCTTAACACAAGACAATCCTGAGTTTTTGAGTTTTATTTTTGTTCTTTTAACTAAGTTGATCAAACAGACCTATCAAGTTTAGACTAATGTATTAATAACGTGTCTCCCTGGTTCACATCAAACGTATTTCTGGAAACAGATTTCATGTTGTCCTGATGTGCAGGCATATCTCTAGTGGCGTCTGGTCAAGTTGCCTGCTGAATTTTAGTGTCTTGTGCCGAGAAAACCAATCAGACTAGATGTGGGTGTGAAGAAAACGAAGTTTTTATTTTTTTTCAATTGGATTGAAATAGAGAAAATAATGTTTACAGAGAATACAGTAATTAATGCTAATTAGATGCTATGTAGATTGCTTTTATAAAAACGGTTTTAATCAAGCCAGTAAAGAATTGTTAAATAACTCAGTGCTTGTCGTCCTTTAGCTCCAGCACAGACCCAGGCCAGCCCCCGCCCCGGGTACATAGGACCCTCAGCTCAAGAACAGGACACAGAAGCCCCACCCACTTTGGCAGGTGTTCTTCTTCCTGTCTGAGCTTGAGGACGCCGCCCCACCTCTGTTGTTGGGGCGGTCCTTTCAGTTTCGGTTCCTGCTCAGTTGCAGGTACCACTGAACGCCATCGTCATCCAGGCAAAGCATTTGGGGGGATTGGTGGTTTCCAAACTGCATTCATACCTGGACATGCTGTTATTTACGGATTAGAATCACGTTATGAGTCCATCACACATTTTATTTAGTTTAATACTTAATTAATCTCAAAGGGAAAGTAAATCAGCAACCACTACAAATATTAGCGTGTTTTATAAAGGTTTAGACTTTTAAACTTTGTCATTTTGTATACAGAGTGTATACAAAATAATGAATGATTTAAAAAGAATAACCGGTTGTAACTGCGATAAGTTTTTTCTTGATTTCAATCTTTGCTAAACCAGCTTTGTGATCTTGATGTGTTTCAGAGCCACCTGGCGATGTTCAGCAGAGGCTTCTGGTTAAACAAGAGTCTCCTGAAGAGAGTCTGGGAGCGGACCAGAGCGACCCGGAGCCTCTACCCATAAAGCAGGAGCAGGAGGAACTCTGGAGCAGTCAGCTCGGTGTGAAGGAAGAGGCTCATGCCTCCAGGTTTCCAGTCATTGCTGTTGTCATAAAGAGTGAGGATGATGAAGAGAAACTTCTGTTCCCACAGCTTCCTCATCATCAAACAGACATCGATCTCCCAGAAAGCAGTTCAGCTGAGCAGATGAAAGCGGAACCTGAGGATGAGCACTATGGAGATGCAGAATCCGGCCAGACGCCGGAACTTCAAAGCGCTGAAGATGCATCCAACTTTTCAGAGACTGAAGTCAGTGAAGATGACGTGGGGCACTGTCTTGAATATGTGCCTGAAACTGATGACCTCGACAATCAGATGAATCGGGTGTCGGGAATCGGTCTGGAATCGGGTGGAAACGCCATCAGCAGAACTCTGTGCTGCTCCGGCTGTGGCAAACAATTCAACGTTTGCTCTCTGCAGAGCCACATGGCGGGACAGCCGACTGTAAGGTGCCCGAGCTGTTTGCTCACTCTTAGCGAGAAGGAAACTGCGGACTCACAGGAGGACGTCCAGGCGGGTCTGAAGTGTTTTAACTGTGCCGACTGCGGTAAAAGTTTTAACAGGAAAAATCATCTAAAGGTTCACATGAAAATCCACTTAGTAGAAAAAACGTTTGTTTGTGATGTCTGCAGACAAACATTCAGCCAAAGGACACACCTGAACAGACATGTGAAAATACACACTGGGGAGAAACCCTTTGGCTGTGAGGTCTGTGGACAAACATTCAGCCGGAAATCCCACTTAAACAGACACATAAAAATCCACACAGGGGAGAAACCTTTCGGCTGCGATGAATGCGGACAAAGGTTTCACGAAAAGGCGTATTTAGACCGACACATCAAGATCCATTCTGGAGAAAAGCCATTCGCTTGTGAAGTCTGTGGACAAAGGTTCAGCCGAAAGGCGCACCTGGACCGACACATGGGGAGTCACGCGGATGAGAAACCTTTTGGCTGTGATCTCTGCAGGCAGCGATTCACCCACAAGTCGGCTTTAAACAGACACATGATCATCCACACAGGAGACAAACCATTCAGCTGTGATGTCTGTGGACAAAGATTCAACCAGAAGTCTGTTTTAATGACTCACGTGAGAATCCACACGGGAGACAAACCCTACGCCTGCGATTTTTGCGGACTGAGATTTAACCAAAAGTCGAACTTGAACAGTCACATTAAAATCCATACAGGATACAGACCGTTCAGTTGTGATGTTTGTGGGCAAAAGTTTAACCGTAAGGGAAATTTAAACATGCACATGAGAATCCACACAGCTGGGAAAAATGCTTAGATGCTCAGACGGCAGCTACAGAAACACAGAAGGGCTCCGACTTCTGCAGAACCTCCAGAACTATTAAACTCCTAGTTTCCATCCACTCTATACTTTTAAAAACATTTCTCTGCAGGCAAAGTTGCATAAAATGAGCTAATTCATCAATTTGTTGATAAATACTTAATATCCCCTCTTAAATATCAGTAGATTCTGTGAATTTTTAACCAGATCATATTTGGGCAGGACAACATTTGCATGGCTTTGTTGTAACCAGCAGCGCCCCCAGCTGTCTGGTAGGCGATACTTGCTGTGATCCATTTGGGTCTGAGTCACTCACCTCCTCTGGGATGTTCTGCTTGTGTTTTTTGCAAAAAGAACATATTAAAAAAAGTGAAGAAAGTTCTGCATTTATTTATTGCACTTTTTACCTCAGTATCAGGAAAACCAAATTCCCCGTTTCAAAACTTTAAATACTACATGAAATCAATAAAAGTACATTCATTTCATGTGTTCAGGATCCAGTTGTTTGTAAAAGCATTGTTTTTTATTTGTTTTGGGTGTACTATTCCTTTAAGGAAATTTAAATTAATTTAAGTATTGGTCAAAGACAACAAAGTAAACACAAATGTAGTTTCTCATTGCAGGTTTGAAAAGCAAACTTTATTTTTGTAAAAAACCCTTTTCTTTTCAGCTTCACAACCCTTTTAAAACAAGCTGAAGCTTCTCACAATGCAACATAATATACAATATGTAGCCTAGTTGTAAAACATAAAATTTTCCCTTTTAATTAAAACAATCAAAAACATAATCCAGCAACTACATAGGGCTCTGGTGGCCAAGTTATGACCAGCACAATTACAAAGTTATGGTTTTCATGACCCAGATTATTGAGAATTCACACAGGCATGACCGAATTTAATTCAGTTTATTTTTATATATAGCAGCAATTCACAACATGCATCATCTCAATTTACTTTACAATTCAGATCATACAGTCAAATTGATTCCTTTAAAGTTTCTATTTAAGGAAACCAGTTGATTGCATTGACTAAAGAGGTCACCTCACACTAAGCATGCTTGTGACAGTGGAGAGGAAAAACTCCCCTTTAACAGGAAAGAAACCTCCAGCAGAACCACAGGATCCCTGGTTCCAGCCACCTGCTGAGGCCCACTGGTGTTCAAGGAGACAGAAGCAGATACAAAAAGCAGTTAAAGGCTAAGCTGGATGAGAGCAACATCCAGCCAGTAATGAGTGAAACAGGACTACACTGAAAACAGGCCGACTCAAATATCTAGATCAAGTGTTGATGGAAGCAGCACCCATATTTCTCTTCTCAGGATGGTGTCGCAGCCAAAAAGGAGCAGGAATTTAATAATAGTAAACATTCATAATTGAACTTAGTTGTATTTGAAGTTTGACATTTTACATCATAAAGACTAATGACACTCTCCTAAAAAAAACGAATAAAAAAGTAATTATAAAATTAAAATAGTTGGAAATATATTAATGTACATTTTTTTGAGATGTGGAAAATAAACATTTAATGTTTAATGACGAGTAAAGCTGCTTGTTCTTTGTCGGATTGGTGACGTATTCCCGTCCTGGGGCGCAAAAATCTTTGCCCATAGATTCTCATTAAAATGCGCAGTAGCTCCTCCTTAGTAGAAAAGATAGGACCATCCTGTGGCGCAGCTTTCCTACTCCCAGAGCTAAAAACGTTATCTGCACACCACACATCCCGCCATATCGCTGACATCACAGTCGTCTGTAATAAAGTGCGGCTGAATGACAGGTTTATAGAATTATTTAGCAACAAGTCTTGGCTAACACTTTATTCTGCTCTCCCTGTCTCCTTTTTTAAATGTCACGATGTAACCCAGCATGGATTAAGACAGATACAGTGGGTACGGAAAATTGAAAAATATATATATTTTTTTTTCATTGCAGCCATTTGCTAAAATCAAAAAATCTAATTTTATTTCTCTTTAATTTACACTCTGCATCCCATCTTGACAGAAAAAAAACTAATTTAGAATTGTTTTCCAAATTATTAAAGAATAAAAACCCTGCCAAGTTTTCCTTCATCCTGGTATTCAGACCCTGTGACACTCATATTTAACTGACATGCTGTCCTGTTGGAATTCATGGCTGCATCCTCCAAGGATCGCGGTCTGCTAGACTACTGGATCCTCTTCTCAAGTCTCTGAAAATAAGGAGACCGGAAGAGTTTTGGCTGTGAATTCAAACAGGTCTACCATTCGGCGGGTTTTTACCGCCGTAGGTTTTGCTGTTTAGCAACCGACATTGGAAGTTGACACACACAAAAGCAGGGAAAAGAATGAATACCGTAAGTTTTAAAAAACTGTTTATTTTTCTTTTTATTGTAAAGTGAACAAAGACTACACTCAAGAGAGAATCCAGAGTGGACTAAAGGTGCCAACCAGGGGAGTGATCTAGGATTCCTCACGAGATCCTTGAGGGAGCTTAGCCCTGAAGGTGAGGGATGAGAGTGTAGGGCTTTTCACAAATGGTTAATCCCGATTCTAATGTAAAATATGACAGATTACTGGATGATAAAGACATTTCTAGTCTACTACATGCTATCACACATAAGAGTTCCTCCTCTCCATAACATGAGAAGAAATTAATTCACCTGCAAGTCTTTAACTCTGTTTATTCCTCTTTCTTCATCAACAACAAACTTTACATTGGAGTTTTGATCATTATTTGCTTGGGGCTAATGAGAGGGGGAATCAAATATTTTAGCCATCTGATATAATCCTCGCTCCCCATAACATGGGAAAAAAATAAACAAAATCCTTGTGAATTTTAAAACTAAACTGTCATTATTTTTCTATATAATGTTTGAAAATGTATTATTTTAGATTTTAATCATCCAAAATAGTTCAAATAAATATGACTGTTGGTTTGATGATCTTTATGAAATTTATTTTCAAAGCTCAGTTCAAAATGTCTGCAGTAGCATTGCACCTGCATTATTTGGTTTGAACTTTTTTTGGAATATTTGTAAATTGTTAGATAAACATTTAAATAGAAAATAGATTTCATAAAGATCATCAAAGAAGGAACAGATGATATCAGGTGGCTAAAATATATGATTACCCTCTCACAACTCTGGCAAATAGTGATTAAATGTCACCAAATCCACAGAGTTTATTGTTTATGAAGAGAGGAATAAACACAGTTAAAGAGCTGCAGGTGAATTAATTTTTCCCATGTTTTAGAGGGGGAACTGATTATTTCAGTCAACTGAATCATCCATTCTCTCCTCTCCTCCTCTCATATCTTTGGGAAATAAAGAGCAACTGTTGGCAAATTCTCAAAAATCATTACGTGTGATATCATGTCGTATACCAGGAATGTCCTTAATCCTGTAATCTTAGACAGATTTGTCATTTTGTTTACAGTGTAAAACAAAAATTAAATTTCCTTTAGAACAGCTCTCTGGACAATTTCATTTTTTTTTTTTAAAGTGCAGCCTTGAAAAATAGTTAAAAAAAAATCTATCTAAAAAATCTATATATATAAAAACAGTAATATAAACATGTGACTGTAAATTTACAGTTCTAACAAGTAATCTATAGGATTTTACTCAAGAACGAGATTTACTTGAAAGTCTACACTAATCTTTTTTTAGTAAGTCTTAGTTTTTTATGTCCTGCTATCAGTCTGTTTCCATCCTCTTTTAACACCAATGAAAAATGATAAATACTCACTATGAGTTGGAAAACTGTGTTTGGTGACTGACTTTTATTTCTGTCAGGCTGAAGTGACAAAAGTTGGTAAAAGACTGATTCTCTTGGCGTTTAAAATAACAATACAAAACAGCTTTTTAAAAGGACTTTATTTATTTTACAATTTTTTGCACAAGAATCAGCTGCTGATTAAACTGGATGTTAAACCCGTGACATGATTATAGGACTTGTTTTTAGTGAGAAATCTGATCAGCAGCGCAGTGAAAATGGTCCCATCCCTCCATGTTAAGGCCTCTCTGGCTTTAATCGCCACCCGATACAAAAGGGAACAGTATGGAAGCCGATTACCTATGGAAGCCCCATATCAAAGAGGTTTTCTAGAATTTCTTTTCTCCAGAAAATGGCGAAAATTAGCAATATCTCTTATCCAGGGTGATGCTGAGAAACTAGTCCATGCATTTGTTGCTTCAAGGCTGGGATATTGTAATTCTTTACTATCAGGAAGTCCCACAAACCTGTAGTTAAAAGCCTTCAGCTGATCCAAAATGCTGCAGCCAGAGTTCTGATGAAAATTAAAAAGAGATCATATCTCTCCTATCCTAGCTTCTTTTCTTGTCATCTGTTTCCTCTTAAGTCCAGAATAGAATTTAAAATCCTCCTCCTCACATATAAAGCATTAAATGGCCAAGCTCCATCATAAGTCAGAGATATATGATGGAGATTTTCACCATCCTGCTTGTTTCTCTTTACCATTATGCAGAATTGGTTAGTTCAATCTCTAGTGTTATGCTCCCTCTGCCTTTTCTCAACTGGTCTGTTTTAGCTTTGTTGTGAAACCATCCCAGACACAAATATCAGCTTTGCTGCCGCCATCAACACCTGTGATTATAGATGTTGGAGCTTGGCCTGTTTTTCATTGTGGTCTTGTTTTTCTCACTGTGACTGTATGTGCTCTCTTCTATCCTCTACGTGGGGGCTGTCTCGAAACTTGTCTGCTGGCTGCTTCTTTCCTGTATGGGGCCGCCTATGGAGTTAGTTAACAGTTAACTTTTGTATCTGCTTCGTTCTGTATGTCTGCTTCTGTCTCCTTCAACCACAGTCGGCCTCGGCAGATGGCCGCTCACACTGAGCCTGGTTTTGCCGGACGTTTCTTCCTGTTAAAACGGAGTTTTCCTCTCTACTGTTGCTCCAAGTATGCTTGGTGTGTGAGGGATTGCTTTCAAGTCAATGAGTCGATGCAATTAGCTGGTTTTCCTTAGAAAATTTTTAACCAATCTGATTGAATGATCTGGTTGAATTTTCTCTATGAAGTGCCTTGAGATCACATGTGTTGTGAATTGGCGCTATATAAATCAACTGAATTGAATATAAAGCGGTCCTGAGTTTAGATGGCTGAGCTGCCACTACATTTGAAACTTTTCTGAGCATCACAAATACAAGCAAAGAAATGAATATGCCTTATACATTACTTACCCTGCATTTTATATCAGTAAATGTTAACCAGTTATGCAAAGTTGTCTCAAAGGACATAGGTAATATAGGTGAGTATTTCCGGGACATATGCGTATTTCCGTCCTGTCCAGTCCCAATTTTAGAAAGTGAGGAAATGTCCTGACTTCGTCAGTGCGGGCAGCCCTATTCTTAATCAGGCTCTGTTAGAAAACCTGGGCTGCATCCTATCAAGGGCGGTCTACCTAGACTGGATCCTTGAAGTCCGTGAAAATAAGGAGGCCAGAAGAGTTCTGTCTGTAAATTGAACAGGTCCTCCCGCTAGCGGGTTTTTACGCTGCTCTGTTAGCAACGTGAAAGTTGACTTTTCAAAGCAGGAAGGGGCTGACAGGTTTTAAAACTGTTTGTTATTTATTTATTTAAAAAAAGTTAAAGTGAACAAAAAGCTACACTCACAAGAATCAGAGTGGAATAAAGGTTTCCAAACAGGCGGGAGCAGGAACAAATAAAATCAAATGTAATGATAGGGAAACCTTAGTCAGTTAAATAACCTGCTGCTGTCATTTTGCACATCACTGATGTTGCTGCTATTTTTAAATATCATTACTGTAAAATGTCCATACAGCTGCATATTGGTTATTAATTCTCCAGTTTTATAATGTTAAAAAACGCTTTACAGAATTTTATTTTTATATTTTAACTCTTCCTATTATGTTATTCTTATACACATTTTTTCTAAGGTCCTCATTTTGTGTGACCATTTTCAATAATCTTTCTGCTGCTGTAAATTTGCCCATTGTGTAGGTTAATAAAGGGATTTTCTATTCTATTCTATAAAAAGGGTTAGAAATATATGAAGTAAGTAAACAATGTATCTACAAAATATATCTGCAAAATCTCTAATATTCAATAACAAATTTATAGTTCCCACTCTGCAGATCTATTAGAATCTGTCCTTAAATTACAGCCAAACTCATTTAATACAGTAACAGATAAAATCCTTTAGATAAACCAAACATTACCGCCACATATCTGACTCAATAACCATTAAAACAACTAGTAACAAGTAACATTTCCTCTCATCACGGAGCAAATCCCGATGATGAGACATTTGTTCTTATACATTCCCCCTTACCCCATTTCCAATCAGTAAATGTTAACCAGTTATGCAAAGTTGTCTCAAAGGACATAGGTAATATAGGTGATCTGCTGTTTTGTTCAAATCTATGTAAAATGGCAATAAATGTGTGTTTTGAGTTTCTCCAACCACAGCATAAGTGTTACTAATCACCCAGGCAAATAACTCTGCTGTCTCCCTTAATGTTAACCAGGCTACCTGTCAACAATGTCCCATCTAGTCATTTGCAGGGCTGCTTCACTTTTTGAATCAGATGTGCAGATGGTTCACTGCATCCGACATAATAAAGTCAGAATGAGGAGACCAGTGATGTCATCGGTAACAAGCTCCCCATGTTTGGAAATGAAGTTTCATCCTCACATCCAAAATCGGCTGCTTAGATCTGTTTCTAACCATTTCTGTTTGTAACATTGCACAGGGCACAGAAGATGACACAAAACTGGTATTTGACCAGTAGAGGGCAGCAAAACACTGCCTGAGTTCAACTTGAGTATGGAGTGAAATTTGCTCCTTTATTGTTGCAAGGTAAGAACACATTTATAAGTGGAAGTTTGAGAAAAAGAAATACAGTCCAATGACTTTCTTTTTATTCAATTAAGAAAAAAAGCTTGAATTGAACTGCTTGGTTCCTCTGATTGTAGCACATTTGCCTTGCAGCATCGTTTCGATTCCTGGTCAGTGACTGACAGGCAACCTGTCAAGGGTGTACCTCACCTTTCACCAGTAGAGTGAACCTCACCGTGACCTGAGAGATGAAGCATGATGGAATTTGCACATTTCTTTTTTCTACAGATTTCACACACACACATTTTATATACACTGATCAAAAAGCTTACAAGGAACATTTAAACAACGCAATATAACTTCAATTAAATCAAACTTTTGTGAAATCAATCTGTTCACTTAGGAAGCAACACTCATTGACAATGAAATTCACATGCTGCCGTTCACTTGGAATAGACAACAGGTCGAAATTATTCGCAATTAGCATGATGCACTCAATAAAGGAGTGGTTCTGCAGGTGGCGACCACAGACCACTTCTCAGTATCTATGCTCTCTGGTTGATATCTTGGTCACATTTAAATGTTGGTTTTAATTTCATACTTGTGGTAGCATGAGATGCACTCTATAACCCACACAAGTGGCTCTGTAGTGCAGCTCATCCAGAATGCTGTGGAGAGGTTTGCTCTGTCTGTCAGCGTAGTTTCCAGAGCCTGGAGGCACTACTAGGAGACAGACCAGTACACCAGGAAAAATGGAGAAAGCCATAGGAGGGCTATAATTCGGCAGCAGGACTGCTACCCCTGGAACAGGAGGAGCCAGAGTCTTGCTATATGACCTCCAGTAGACCACAAATGTACCTGTCTGCACAAATGGTTAGAAACTGACTCCATGAGGATGGTATGAGGGCCACTGTCATATAGGATGCTTGGAATTTTCCAGAGGACACCAGGATTGGCAAATTCACCACTGGTGCAATGTGCTCTTCACAGATAAAAGCAGGTGCACACTGAGCACATGAGACAGATGCCACAGAGTCTGAAGACAACGTGGAGTGGATGTGCTGCTTGCAATATCCTTCAGAATGACCGGTGTGGCAGTAGGTCAGTAACGGTGTGGGGTAGCATTTCTTTGGAAGGCCGCACAGCTCTGCATGTTCTCACCAGAGGTAACATGACTGCCAGCTAGTAGGTACTGAGATGAGATACTCAGACCCCTTGTGAGACCATATACTGGTGCTGTTAGCCCTGAATTATTCTCAGTGCTAGACCTCATGTTGAGTGGCCCTCTTGTGAGCCAGACCTAAATCTCGTCCAGCACATCTGGGGCATCATGTCTCGATCCAACCAACATCTTTAATGGTGAATGCTTGAGTCCAGTTCTGAGAGAGGATCCCTCAGGAGACCAACCACCACCGCATCAGGAGAATACCCAGTTATTGTAGGGAGGTAATACAGGGATGCAGAGGCCACAAAAAATACTGAGCCTCCTTTTGACTCGCTTTAAGGACATTACAGCAAAGTTGGATCACCCTGTAGTGTGTTTTTCTGCTTTAATTTTGTATTTTACTCCAAATCCAGATCTCATGGTTAATAAATTAGATTTCCATTAATGATTTTCATATGGCTTTGTTGACAGCATATTCAACTCTGCACAGAACAAATTATTCAATGAGAATATTTCATTCTCATTCAGATCTAGGATGGGTTATTTCAGTGTTCCCTTCATTTCTTTCTGAGCAGACAAACATATTTTCTTCTTTTTATTTTCCCTGTTTAATGAAAATTGCATGTTCTTCACTTTGCTCGCCCTGGATAAGCACAAATGTTCCTAACCTCCATGCAGACCAATAGATATGAATCTCTGCTCCTCACTCCAGAGAAAGGTCTGCTCCCAGAAGAGAAGAGAATGTGACAGTGGTGGAGCTAGACTTTTAAAACAGGGGTAGCTAGGTATTAATGGGGGTGGGGCAATATATAAAGGGTTCAGTTAGACTACAAACAGTAATTATTTTCTGCAAAATGTATATGATTATATTTAAGTTGTTCATGTTCCAAAATTTATGCAATTATGTACTGTACAATGTATTATAAAGTAAGTATACAGCAAAAATAGAAATAAGCAAGTACTCAATGTGCCCCTTGGACTAATCATATCCAGTAGTAAACAAAAACTTGAGGTAAATTTGGACCTTTCTGAACAGAACAAGCAGTGGTGCACATTTAAATGTGTACCACAAGAAGAATAATGGAAAAAACAACCACCAAGATCACAAAAACAATCAGAACAGCAAAATTCTGCAGTTCTGGTGAGATGAAGCAACATTTTTTAGAAAATCTACCATATTTAGGGAATCTGCCATTGTTTCCTAAGGTGTTTGTTTTTTATTTTTTATTATTATTAATTTAAGGACAGAGGATGCAGTGCTAACTGTAATCACAAGCCAAATTTGACTAAGTCTAAAATGTTCATGGAAATCCTCTTAGTAAAGTTTCAACAACACAACAAACTCAAGTAGAGAAGCTGGTCTCTCTCCACTTTTCCCCCTTCTTAAAAGAAGCCCTCTCGTTTGATGAAGCTCATGCTTAAGGTCTTCCAAGTCTGACTTGAATGTTTTTCCCAAAGCAAGCAGAGGCTCTTCTTTCAGGAATGATGACCCGCAATTCATACATAAGGGCTTTAAATGCACTAATATGCTGCATTACACATACCAATATGAATAATTCTGCCTAATTTCTGTGAATGTTGCTGATCATTTTGGTAACGACATGTTCTTTAAGCATCTTTACGCCAGTATGACAGTATTTGTCCGTTTCAGACTAATAATTGAAGTAGTAATACTCATAGGTAATACTAAGCACATGCACTGCGGTGCAACATCTCGCTGAAAACAGCACTTTGTTTAATCTAATACCAATAAACGTACAAAGGACAGCAAAGGAAATGCTTTTCATTAATTCCTGTGTGCCGCTGTCGTGTTGGGTTTTGGAGCCGCAATTGCCCCCCCAACTATCCCTCTGGCTCCGCCAGAGAATGTGATCTAGAAAGTGCAACTTGAAAATGATGAAAAAAATCTATCTCCAAATAGAAATTTTGAAAAGTAAAAATATAAAATCTCTGAAAAACTTTTGAAAAAAAAATCAAATATGAAAAAGAAATTAAAAAAAAAAGGCGAACAGCACATTTACTGTCAAAACCTTTTTTGGCACAATATGGCTGTCAAGAGCAAGTGTTTGTATTGAGCTTGAAGTAGTGCTGGGCGATATTAACAAAATCTAATATGATATATTTGGGCTATATTCATGATTCACCATATACAGTCATGGCCAAAAGTATTGAGAATGACACAAATATATTTTTCACATGATCTGCCCTCTGGTTTTCATGTGTGTATGTCAGATGTTGTCATCCCATACAGAAATACAATTGCAATCATATTATGAGTAACAAAAGCTTTTAATGACAGAATGAGTTAATGCAGCTAGTCAATATTGGCAGTGTTGACCCCTCTTCTTCAGGACCTCTGCAATTCTTCCTGGCATGCTCTCAATCAACTTCTGGACCAAGTCCTGACTGATAGCAGTCCATTCTTGCACAATCAATGCTTGCATTTTGTCAGAATTCCTAGGTTTTTTGTTTCAGAATTCCTAGGTTTTTGTTTGCCCACACTGGGATTAAGATCAAGGGGAGTTTCCAGGCCATCGACCCAAAATCTCTATGTTTTATTTCCTGAGCTAGATAGATATTACCTTTGCTTTATGGTAAAGTGCTCCAATCGTGCTGGAAAAGGTATTGTTCATCACCAAACTGCTCTTGGACGGTTGGGAGAAGTTGCTCTCTGAGGACATTCTGGTACCATTCTTTATTCATGGCTGTGTTTTTAGGTAAGACTGTGAGAGAGCCGACTCCCTTGGCTGAGAAGCAACTCCACACATGAATGGTTTCAGGATCACTTTACAGTTGGCATGAGACAAGACTGGTGGTAGCGCTCACCTCGTCTTCTCCCAACAAGCTGTTTTCCAGATGTCCCAAACAATCGGAAAGGGGATTGATCAGAGAAAATGACTTTCCCCAGTCCTCAGCAGTCCACTCCCTGTACCTTTGCAGAATATCAGTCTATCCCTGATGTTTTTCCTGGAGAGAAGTGGCTTCTATGCTGCCCTCCTTGAGACCAGGCCTTGCTCCAAGAGTCTCCGCCTCACAGTGCGTGCAGATGCACTCACACCCGCCTGCTGCCATTCCTGAGCAAGCTCTGCACTGCTGGTAGCCCGATCCCACAGCTGAAACACTTTTAAGAGACGGTCCTGGCGCTTGCTGGTCTTTCTTGGGCGCCCTGGAGCCTTTTTGGCAACAATGGAACCTCTCTTCCTGAAGTTCTTGATGATGCGATAGATGACTGATGTTGACTGAGGTGAAATCTTTCTAGCTGCGATTCTCTTTCCTGTTAGGCCATTTTTGTGTAGTGCAATGATGACTGCACGTGTTTCTTCAGAGATAACCATGGTTCACAGAAGAGAAACAATGATGCCAAGCACCAGCCCCTTTTAAAGTGTCCAGTGGTGTCATTCTTACTTAATCATGACAGATTGATCTCCAGCCCTGTCCTCATCACCACCCACACCTGGGTTAATGGAACAATCACTGAAACCATGTTAGCTGGTCCTTTAAAGGCAGGGCTGCAATGACGTTGAAATGTGTTTTGGGAAAAAAAGTTTATTTTCTAGGCAAATATTGACTTTGCAATTAATAGCTGTTACGCTGATCACTCTTTATAAAATTCTGGAGTATATGCAAATTGTCCTTATAAAAACTGAAGCAGTAGACTTTGTAAATATTAACATTTGAATCATTTTCAAAACTTTTGGCAATGACTGTACATCAAAATACATCTAAATTGCCTTTAAAAACAATATTGATTAAAATTGCACTGATATAATTATTCAAACCTTTGGTTTTAAATATAAAACATTTTATTATAACCTGCTCAATCTTTCACTGTCAGTATTAATGTACGTTCACACAGGAGGTGATGATCGTAGTGATTTGCGTGAGCCCCGCAGATACTGACCACCCTGCATTTCAGATGCACTGTGATTACACCCTGGACCGCATCATTGAATAGTAGGAGCTTGAGCTGCGTGAAGCTGATAGTTCTTGCTTCTTTAGTGCAGGTTTGTGCTTTTAAAATTGGTCATTTATAAAAATGGGGAAAAAAAAGAAATATATATATATATATAATGTACGCTGCTGTTTAAGAGATATTAAACACCCTTCCATTAATTACCAGGGTATTGACTGTTGTGTTTAAATTTGATGTAAGACATTACTTGTACATTGTCTCACTGTCCTTTGGGAAATCAAAATGTTCCTTCCCCACAAAAATTTACTTCTTGATTAAAAGACTACTGTACTTTTTCAGACTGGAAGCAAAATTTATTTTTATGTTGCTTCTTTTCAGATTTGTGGAGATTTTGATGTAACATACAGTACCTGCCTTTTTGTTGATTTGTTGATACAGCAGCTCACATGCATGAAATGTCCCTTTCATGTTACCTTAACTGCTGTATGTCAAGTTACTGAGGAACAAATGGGGTAAATGTGTGTTCAGAGTAAACAATACATGGATGTCCAGTACCTTGTTTGGGTGCCTTGACCCATTTATTTCTACTTTGTAGTAATGCTCACTTTAGAACAGCTCAGTCCATAGATCTCTAATAGGTAACTTTTTTCTTTCTATAGTTTCTTCTTGTGCAAATGCTGCAAAGCTGCCTCTCTGACAGTCAATCTCACACATCTGCCACTCAGCACCTGTGTCTTACCTTAATACCTTCCTGTGATAATGTCCCTCTAGAAGTAGTGTTATCATTCTTCTATCTCCTATTAAAGGAATATACTCAAAACATGATTAGCCTTCATTTTTTCTACCGCCCTCATGCTGAACAACACTCTGGAGTCGCTTTTTGACATCTCAAATGCATCTGGAGATCGGAGGCTTCCGCTGTCCTGCTGACATTCAAATAATGTATCATATCTCTTCATAGCGCATCGGCCGTATCAAAGTGTCCTGTGGTGGGTAGCATCCAGAATTTACTCAAACGAAAGTCATTTAGAATGTTTTAGAGCATAAACAGTAGTGTATAGGATTTCCTAAAAGCGCGTCTTCACTTAGTCCACACGGAAACCGCTGCAGACCAAAACCAGATGAAAGTGCGCGATTCAGCTCGCAAAGAACTCATACTCTTTTCCTCAACACTGAAGTCCTCAGACATTTTTCTTTCGTTGTTTTTTTCTTTGCACAGGTAAACAGCACATTTCTTCTTCTACGCTTTTGCATTATCGGCAGAGCAGACGCTTCGAATGCGACTTTCATCTGGTTTGGTCTCGTCGCGTTTCCTCGAGACTCGCGGAACGCGCTTTTAGGAAATCCTATACACTACTGTTTATGCTCTAAAAACATTCTACATGACTTCTCGCTTCGAGTAAATTATGGACACTGCCCACTCAGGACACTTGGAATACATTGGACGCAGCAGTATGGAGGAATATTGACATGCTTTTTGTGGACTTTATGGACCTTTTCTGCCTCGGGCACCATAGACCTCCATTATTTGAATGTCAGCAGACAGCAAGAAGCCTCCCAGATCTCCAGATGCATTTGAGATATCAAAAAGTACTCCAGAGTGTTGTTCAGCATGGGGGTGAGTAGAAAAATGAAGGCTAATCATGTTTTGGGTGTACTATTCCTTTAAGTGAGATCACATTGTACGATGTATTACTAATATGAACTGTTTCACATGAAACACTTACTGTACATACTATTCTCACCAAACTGTGATTAAATTCAGTGTAAACAAATGCCATATGTTGCCACACCTCAAAAAATTCTGCCCCCCCATAAATATTTTTCTAGATCCGCCCCTGTATAGAACCAATCCATTAATCATCCACTTATCCAAGACCCATGCAGCAGAGGGAATCAGTCCAGCGTGGGACCAAAGGCATTTCAGCTTTCAGAAACACTTCAGCCTAATTAGGGGTATCCAAGGCAAGTAAAGTCACTCTTTGTTCCAGTAATGTTAGCAGGCTAACATTACTGGAAACATTAGTCGATTTATTTTTTAACTCCAAGCTTGAAAACCCTTTTACGTGCAGTGCACATTTATAGTAGCATTCTGACAGATTTGAATAATCCTAGTCTAAAAAGAAGTTTAACAATTGTTGGAGAAGATTCTCAGTCATCCAGGTCATAATCATTCAAAAAAGTTAAAATAAAAAATCCACTGGACATGGTTTGCAAGTTTGAAGACATTTCGCTTCCCATTCAGGAAGCTTTTTCAATTTAAATGTCAGGAATAGTTTTGAGTGTGAGGCTTCATACAGTAGCCCAACAAAGCCTTGTTTTTGCTTAGAAAAATGCATATTGAAATGAATGAACGGATCCACCCCTTTGGAATAGGGGTCGTTTGGCCTCTTTTGTTAGCCTGCAATGCAGGTATGGGGCATGGCAGGCTAACAAAAAAGTTTGTATGTTTTCTAAGGAAAAACAAGGCTTTGTTGGGCTACTGTATAAAGCCTCAAACAACACTATTCCTGATATTTTAAATTCTAAAAGCTCCCTGGACGGTAAGTGAAACGTCTTCAAACTTGGAAACAAAAGTCCAGTGAATTGTTTTTAATTTTTTGGAAGTTTAACAAATGTTTTTTTTCTGTCGAGGTGTTTAAATTTATACAGTGATGTAAAGTATAGCATGCTAATAGCTTATAAGCTTGGCAGTAGCATTAAATACTAACAAAAAGCTTCTAGCTTAAGTTTGAGACCAACGTTAGCTTGCTAATGGTTAATTGTGAGTTAATTCTGGAGTTGGTGGAGAATCTGACAGGAGAATGATCCACATGAACAGGGTGTCCTCCAAACTTAAGTATGGATTCCTCACCAAGTAGCCGGTACCAGACCACAGGAAAGAACTGACCCAAACACGAACTGAGGAGAACCAGAGCTGTCAGAAAGGAAAGAGTCTTTCCAAGAGGCATGGTTGGACCAACAGGAACAGTTTGGTTCCTTTCAGTCACATAAAGAACATTAAAACAGAGACTAAACTCGTATTGTGTTTTTTTTATTTTCTGGTCCTTTAAATCTCATAAAATCTCAAACTCTGTAACAGGTTCTGTTGGACCTGACAATTAGCTCGAGTCGTTCCCAATCCAGAGTTCACTGGGACCTCGCCAGGTGACCCAAAACAGCCAAACATTGTACAGCAGGACACCTGACAGTTCTGCTCCTCTGATGGGCCCTGGCTGCTTATTGGCTGCTGCTCCAGGATCCATTAGGTCACTGGTGGGTGTGTTCAGTCAGCAGTGAGGAGTGTGGCTCACAGGTAACCCTCTTTCTTGAACTGCTCCTGCAGGATGTCCCGGTACTCGTCGAAGCCGCCGTCAACGCGCCAAACCTTCCCTTTTTCACACACCCACAGTTCCTTACACACCAGCCGGATGAGTCGCTCATCGTGAGACACTAGGATGACTCCGCCCTAAGAGATGGGACGTCACACAGGTGAGGTTCACAGTGAGACACGGGATCCAGTTGAAGAACAAACCCACCAACCTTAAACTTGTTGAGAGCTTTTGCGAGAGCCTCAATGGTCTCCATGTCCAGGTGGTTGGTTGGCTCATCCAGGATATAGAAGTTTGGACTGTGAGAAAAGAATAAAATGATATCATAGTTGCCATGGTGAACGCTAACAGCTGATCATGGCAGCACCGTACCATGGCATAGTCATCTGAGCGAAGGCCACTCGGCTCTTCTGCCCCCCAGACAGACTGGCCACCGGCCTGGTGGCCAGCTCTCCAGTGATACCGTAACCTCCCAGCTGGTGGCGGTACTCTTCCTCTGTCCGACCTGCAGAGCAAACACAGCAGCCAATCAGAACTCACGCTCCAACCACAGCGTATAGATTTGTTATCACTTTGGCTACCGGGAAACTTGTTGAGCAGCAACTCCACGGCACAGACGTTTAGGTCCAGCTGGTCAACGTGATGCTGACTAAAGTAGCCGATCTTCAAGTTCCTGAGAAACAGAAATGTGTTACTGGAGTGAAAACGAAAAAAAAGGCACCAATTTTCTACTGACAAATTATCAATGGGTTGAATAGAAAAAAAGGAAAAAGTCCCGATTCATTGCTTACCGCTTCATTGACCCAAAAACGCCCCGTCACTCTCAGAGATGCCTACTGTTACAGTTTGTTTTGATGATAATTAGTTATATTTTTATTTAAATTTAGCGATTCTTGCAAATCTATCCGAAATATTACATATACGGTAGCTTTTAAAGACACCAGGCTGGAGCAACAAAAGGCCTAAAGAGTAAAGTTACAACACAAAGATGTGTTGACAGCACAGGATGTTCGCTTCTTAGGAAAATACGATGAGGGTTTCTAATACAGCAATTCAGTGTTGAAATAACTCCCTACTTTACTTCCTCTACAATATCTTGACTACAAATACAAAATCAGGAGTATGTCTTGACCTGGAACTCCTCAGGAATGGAAGACTTTTGGCTGTCGGCATCAATGAATGTGTTTTAGAACAGCTGGCTGTTGCTTTGCTTCGGTTTTCAGGCTTCAAACAACCACAGCTCGCAGCGCTGAAGAAAGTGTCAGAAAGGTCTGCCGTCTGTCTGGGTTAATGCTGGTAATACTTTTTCCATTCAGAGTTGTTCAATAATATGCTCGGTGGGATTTTCTAACGGTAACATTTATATTTTACCTGCACACTTTGCATAAAGCATCTCGATGATTCTCCATGACCTGCTGAAGCCAGTCGTTGAATGCTGGGTCATCAAGTTATAAAGACCCACGTGTTTGAAGTAATTAACCTAACTGAGTGCTTAAACTCATTATTGTGTAAAATCTCTGCTAAGTCCAATGTTCTCGTTTTTTTTTTATTTACTTTTAACTCTACAGATTTGCCTGAATTTTTTGTGTAATAATGAAGCATAACTTAATAAGGAACAATTTGACTTAAATAAGAAAGTACTTGTGCAGAATTTCCCAATAAGACCCCATTGGCTGATTGGTTGACAGTGGGTGTGGCTTCAAAGTTGCAAAAACAGCAATGGCTGTGTCTGAACATCCGCCCTAACCCCTAAACACCTCAGTCACTATATAGAGGGAGGACTATATAGTGGACTTCATAGCAAACTCGGTTAACTGATGGTTCGGACAGATGATCACTACTTTTCCCTCCCTGTTGGTCACGTAACTCCGCCTCCCAGCACGGTCCTACTTTTGGTGGAGGGCTCTCCTCGCAAAGCTTTCAGGGATATATCTGCTCTACTAGTGACCATGGATGATTACTACTTTTCAAGGTGCATTGTGGGAAAGTCCACTACTTTTTCATCCACTAGACATTCTGACACTCACTTAAAATGCTGTAACCACTATATAGTGCCCTATATAGTGATCACTGCAGACATTCGGACACAGCATATGTCAGCACTGAATAATTGCCGGAATGTTTATAGAATAAATTTCTATACTAAAGCTTGATTGACATAAATACAGAAAATAAAAGAATTAAATTCCAACTTATGTCAAACAAACATAGTTAGGACTTGAATGTGGGAATCGAACTGTTCTTATAATCGGTTTACGAAATAAAACGTTGATATCCACTTTACCTTAATAAAAATTGTAAATGTACGTGAATGGATTTTTCCATTCAACTGACTCTGAGTTAATGAACTTGAATGGTTTTAAGGCAATCAATTTCCTCATATCAGTTCAACTTATCAGGTTTTACCCAAAGTCTACATTTTCCCACGATGAGGCTAAAAAATACTCAACATTTAAGGCGATTCAGGAGCACACATTGAGCAAAGCAGATCAGCCAACAGGACCAACTGAGTCCATCAATGTCCTGCCGAATATAGCATTTTTATGCAAAAAGATTTACTGAAAAATTCAGAATATATTGATGGGGTGATAAAATATTATAATTAAACAGTCCTGCAAATGTGAATTATGAGTGGTTACTACGGTACTTTCATCTTTACACTTAATTAAATAGTAGGATTAATTTCCTTCAATAAATGTAATCTCAAGGCACTTCACAGAGACAATTCAACCAGATTACGCAGTCAGATTAGTTAAAAATTTTTTATCTAAGGAAAACCAGCTGATTGCATCGACTCATTGCCTCTTCAGCATTCCCTCACACTAAGCATGCTTGTCAGCGACAGTGGAGAGGAAAACTCCCTTTTAACATTGAAGAAACCTCCAGCAGAACATTTCAGGCTCAGTGAGAACGCCATCTGCCGAGAGGCTCGACTGGGGTTCAAGAGCGAGAGACAAGTACTAGGTATTAGGGTGAACATGTGAGTGCCACAACATGTTTATTATAACTCATGTAAATGAAATGCCATTGGTTGTTGCATTGCTTTGATCTCTGGGATAGAAAAGTGCCTAAATCAGCCCTTAATGCTTCGTATTCTTAAGATCTTCTTTCCTCCATTGATATAATATTGATCCAGCGGATCTACTCAGACGTCTGAAGGTCTCACCTGTGAGCCTGTCTGATGCCGTTGACCGGCGTCAGGTCACCCATTAGAAGTTTCAGGATGGTACTTTTACCAGCGCCGTTTTCACCAACCTGTCATAAATCATATCTTTCAGTGAATCATCATCATCATCCACTCTGATTAATTATACAATCAGTTCCACAAATTCTTCCCTAATGTGCACTGATGACAATCTGATTGGTCGTACGTACGATGCAGATGCGGGAATCGAGGTCAGCCGACAGGTTGAGTCCAGAGAAGAGGGGCTGATCTCGAGAGTAATAAAACTCTACTTCATCCAACTGAAGAATAGGTGGAGACAGCTTTTCGAAATTATCAGGAAACCTGCAGGAAAACATCAAGCGGTCCATCCATAACCAGCATTATTTCATCACTTCATTTCTGGTGGATCAGGAAGCTGTGAAGGCCTGACATTCTTACCTCAAAGTGGCTTCTGATTCTTTCTGGATGGGTTTCAGCTCCGGTCTGCAGGACATAAGAACCACCCATAAAAAGATTGACACACACCCTCCCTGTAACCCACAATCCAGGTGAAAACTTACAGCTTCTCCAGCAGCTTGATCTTACTCTGGACCTGAGCAGCTCTGTTGGCATTGTACCGAAATCTGTCGATGAAAACCTTAAAAACAAAACATCAAGTCTTCATGAGAGGGAATAATGCAGTTAAAGCCGTTTGGGTATGGAGGAGATTTTTCTTTAATTATTATTCTAAGCAAAAAACACATTTAGGAAATGGAAATATGGAAACTTGAAAAAAATACAATCTTGAAGTGAAAGACTGATAATATGTTTTAATAAAAAAAAATAAAAAGCTTTGGAGATAACTTTTTTTTTTTTTGTTGTTTTATAAAGGGTTATAAATGTTATGAATTTCAAATTGTGTTTCCCAGATCGAATCCTCTTCCATTCTGGGGGCGGCTTCCCTCAGGAGGAGCAAAGACACTTTTCTAGAATACGGTCTATAAAACTCACGCTAAAAAAGAAGAAATAAAAATATATTAAAATTTCAAAATAAAATTGAAAACTAAAAAAATTTAAATGACAAAATCAGACTTATTTTTTTAAAAGTTTAAAAAAAAAATTCATTTCTTAGATCTTATTTTATTTTCAAGTTTCAATTTAGTAAATGTCTTCTTTGCTGCCGAGAATAATGAAACAAAGTCATTCATTTTTCTCATCATTCTATCTCTATTCTCCCAATCTGCAGAATCTGTTAGTTCAATCTCTAACGTTCTGCTATCTCTGCTTTTCCCATAGTAGCTTCATCTGGTCTGTTCCTGTTTGGCTGCGACTCAAAATCCTGGAGAGAAATAACACACTGCTGCCATCAACACCTTTGTTTATAGATGTTTCAGCTCGGCCTGATTTTTAGTATAGTCCTGTTTTTATGACTGTGACTAATTGGATGTGCTCTCCTTATCCTCTGACATGGGAGCTGGCTGTGAGCTAGTCTGCCTGGCTGTGTGTTTCCTGGACCGGGCCGCCTTTTACAGCTGCTTTTGTCTCCTTGAAGCCCAGTCGGCCTCAGCAGATGGCAGCTCACTCTGGGGCCTGAAATAGTTCTGCTGGAGGTTTCTTCCTGTTAAAAGGGTGTTTTTCCCTCTTCTCTGTCGCTACAAGCATTCTTAGCGTGAAGGATTGCCTTTAAGTCGATGCAATCCAACTGGTTTTCCTTTGATAGAAAACTTTGAATCAATTTGACTGTATGATCTGTTGAACTGTAAGGTGACTTGAGATGACTTGTGTTGTGAATTGGTGCTATAGAAATAAACTGAAAATTCCCTCCATATCTGTGCTGCAGCTGTTGTACCTGTATATGCTGCCTGTACTGCAGCTGGGCCTCATACTCTCGCTGTTGGTTCTTCAGACGGTCCTCTTTGGTCTTCAGAAAGTTCTCGTAGTCGCCACGGTAACTGTCAAGCCTCTGGGAGTGAAGGTGGATGATGTCGGTCGCCACGGCGTTCAAGAAGTTTCTGTCATGGGAGACGACCAAGATGGTGGACTGCCACGTCTGAAGGCGAAGGGTCATTAAGCTGAGGTTAGCTGGCGGCTAATTACTTAATTGTTTTCAATTAGCGATGCTACAGCTACAGACCTGCAGGTAGTTCTCTAGCCACAGAATGGCTCTGATGTCCAACATGTTGGTGGGCTCTGAAACACAAACACAGCTTTCAGAAACCTTAAATAACACTGCAGCTAATAATGGGGTACTACAGGACATGAGGGCAGCTTCTAGGAAGTGGGGCTAACTTACCATCCAGCAGCAGCAAGTCTGGACTGGAGGAAAACACAGACAAGTTATAAGGAATCTGGTGACCTGAGGGGGGAAAAAGAATGACTTAAGGTGAAACTCACCGAGCGAACAGAGCCCTGGCCAGCGCCAGCCTCATCCTCCATCCTCCTGAGAACTCCCTGCACACAGAAAACACGCATCTTCTGTATGTGCTACACACCAACGTGGAAAACACGTGTTCAAGCATCACTCACTTTGTGGCCTGCTGCTGCATTCTGGGAGAAAACCCCAAACCAGCCAGGATGACGGAAGCTCTGATTGGACGAGAAAGAAGCAGGTAACAAACACAGCGAACCGTGTTAGAGAGGAGGAAGATTTGGTAAACCGACCAATATGAGGAAATGTCGGTATTGTTGGCATGGTTACCGTGCTGGGGCTTTGTCAGCTTCAATCTCCTCAAGTTTGGCATAAATCTCTGACAGTCGGACACTCTCCATCCCGTCAGCCCTTAAACAACAACCAAACGTCACCGTCTGCTCTGTAACTATAACATGCCACGCCGCCATAGTGCCTCCTTACGTTCCGTTGGCAATGCGAGCATTTAGCCGCCGCTCCTCCTCCAGCAGCCCCTCTCGCTGCGTGTCGCTTTCCAGGACGCTCTGCAGCGCCATCGTGTCGTCACCCGCCACTTCCTGTTCCACGTGCAGAATGGAGATGTGTGCCGGCACACGCAGGTTCCTGCTGGCCAGCATCTTCAGCAGTGTGGTCTTCCCCAGACCGTTCCGACCAATGAGGCCGTACCGCCGGCCCGTCGCCATGGAGAGCTCCGCCCCCTGGAGCAAACACCTGAGTACAACAACAGCAGAGATCAAGTCTGGTTGTAAACAGCGCCATCTGCTGCTGGCTCTGGTGATGGGCAGATCTCACCTCTCCCCGAAGGAAATGTCAAAGTTCTCGATGCGGATGTCATAGCTGCGGTTCTTTCCCGACTGGTCGGCCCGGCTGTCCTTTTTACTGCTGGCCTGGCTGGCCGACGCCTCCTCCAGGACTCTGAGGACAGATGTAAGAACGAAAGGTGAGAGGAGAGGAGAAAGGATGGAGGTTAGAGAAGGAGAAAGGCAGTGGCGCTCACAGCGGACCGGAGGATTTCTGAGAATCCCGCTCATTCCTGCGCTCATTCTTGGCTTTTAGCTTGGCTTCAGCTTTCTCCAACTTCTTTGCATCGACGGTCTGCAGAGACAGAAACAACATGAGAGAAAAACGATACAGAAAACAGAAAGAACCACAGAGGTTCAACAATGAAGGGGAAATTTGTCAGATTTGATCTTAATATCCATTCCTTTATGTAAAGGCTGGTTATACTCCCACAGCAGCACATTTTCATAGTTTCCACTGATTATGATCAGTTTTTAAATCTTTGAATAGACTCACTGTGTTCTGGGGACGTTTCATCATCCAGATTCCCTGTATATCTTTGGCTGCGGAGCCTGAGGGGGACCACACAGACATCAGTCGTTACAGAAAGGAGTTCCAATCAAAGGCTTCAATAAAACAAGATAAAAGAAACCCTGAGCTCTCTAACCGAGGGGTTTATAGGCGGATGCGTTCAAACATGACGACCCCTCCAGAGTCGTTTCTTACCAGAGTCAGCAGACATCTGAGAGAGCTGCACCGGAGCGTCCAGCAGCATCTGCTTCTGGGGATGCCGATGGTTGTTCCTGAGAGACACAGATCACACGTTGACCCCCTCTCATCATCAACACTCAGAACCATTTAAGGCACACAACAGAGGTAGAGGACGCTCACAGCTTCAGGGTGTTGAACATCTGCAGACAGATATCCTTGATGTCGTCCTCGTTCTTACTGTCAGCAGAGACTTCCTGCAGAACGCCACCGACGGCGTCAAAGACTTCCTCACCATCCTCGAAGTCTGGGCCGCCGCTGTCCAACACACCTGCAACCAAGAGTCCTATTTACTCTCAATCCATTTCTACAGACGTCGACTGGTTATATTTTCTTTTCCATGTCAGTTTGGAAGAAAACCAAAATCTGAGAGAAGACCCCCAGGGAAAGAATCAACATGAAACCTCAGCAGATGGAAAGGATCAACAAACTGGAATAATCCAGTGTAATGTCCAGTAATTTTTTTGTTTGTACTTAAACCGGTTTTGTTTTTTTCCTTCTTACAGATCTACATTTGTAGATGTGCTCCAATGAAGTCCCACTGAGGCTCTGATTAGGAGGAACATCTGCTCTGAAGAAAGGTCACCTTCTGACTGACAGTAAAACATTTAAATGTCAGAGGACCTCATGTTAGATTACTTTAAAAGTTATAACACGGAACAGATTGACAGACACGTGCTGAATCTGTAGTCATGTTCTGTTTGTAGTCCAACCAGCTCCATATCAATTACTTTACGGTAAAACATGGCGCCATGTTCTCTGCTGTTCTTCAGGGGCCCCAAGTGGTAGTTTGTATGAATCTGAATTCTGAGCCGCTTTAATCCAGAGCGGCTCGGTGCGTCCCGCTCATGCCGGCTCTGACTGAATCCCCCCGGGAAGCCGAGCGTCAGAGAGCCGCGGCTACCCGGCAGCCTAAGGCCGCTGGGCCGAAGCCGGCAGCCGCTGCCTCCTTCCCCCGGAGGAGGAGCGCCTCTGAGCGGCCGGCAGACAGCCGCTCTCCCTGCGCCGCCTCACCTGTGATATAGTCGAAAAGCTCAGTGTCGATTTCAGGAAACTCTCTCTTCAGGATGTCCACGTACGTCGCCATGATACCCGGCCCTGGACTCCACTGAAATGCGCATGCGTGAAAATACGACGCTTCTTTCTTCTTTTTTTTTTTTTAAACAGTTCATTCAACTTTATTTAGCCGTACAACGGAAGATGATTAGGGACAAAAAAGAAAATGTTAACTGATTTTTTTTATTTTATTTCAGTTTAATATGGGGAAAAAGTCAGAATTCTGACTTTTTTCTCTGAAATCTGACTTTTTTTCTCATAATTATGACTTTAATCTCAGAATTATGACTTATTTCCCAAATTAAATTCCTATATTAAATTGAAATTAAATTAAAAAATCTATTAACTTTTTCAGTGGCCATAAAAAGCTTCACAGCAAGTGTAGAAAATACAAACAGAAAACAAACAAAGAAAGTTATACATTATACAGTATAAGGCATAAAGGACAGGGCATTAAAGGAGATTAAATTAATCTCAAGAAATCTATCAGCACTTTTTTCTTTTACAAATGCTGATAACTTTGCACGAGATTTTACTTCATTCTTCCATTGAGATATAATTGTTTTATAAATAAATAAACAGCATTTATGTAAATGAAATGTAGCTAATACAATTAAATTATTGATGCCATATTCCCTATCAACATTTTCACAACGATACCAAATAAGACTGGTAATTGCATTGGATCCACATCTGAAAACTAAACCCAATTGCTTTAAACTACTCAGCAATCAAAACAAAGAAAATATGATCTAGACTCAGTTTCTACCTCACAAAAACCACAGTTTCCAGTGTCCAATTTAAACAAATTTGTGGTATAAATTCTATTAACAATTTGAAATTGTATTTTTTTTTTCACCTTAGGTGGGAGGGTATGAGAAGAAGTTAGTTCTAACCTTCTTCATTTCTCTTTCTTTTATTCGTTTGGTTTTTCTTTTATTTGGGGCAGTTTGTAATTCACTAAAATGGGCAACACCACAAAGGGATGTGGAGTATGGTTCGATGGATTGCTCTTTATATTAGTTCATGATATAAAATCAACTCTATTGAACAATTTTGTTCTTTAAAACAAACAAAAACCTTAGAATAATTTCCACTTGATCCTGAATTCCCTTACAATATATCAGAATATATCAGAGTTTCCTTCTAATATAACAGATTTGTGACCTGTTTGACCTCTAACCATCAACCACACTGATGAAACATGGTTCACCGTGGGCTCCTCAGTTTCACCCATTGTTGCCAATATCTATATGAAGGAGGTGGAGAGGAGAGCACTCAGCACATACAAGGTAACAGAGCCATCTCACTGGTTTAGATATGTAGATGACACATGGGTCAAACTCAAAACCCAGGAAGTTAAAGCTTTCACTAATCACACCAACTGAAGTTCTCTACAGAGGATGCCAAGAACAACATGTTGCCGTTTCTGAACTGTGCTGTGCACGTTTAGGAATATGGGAGTCTTAATACTGAGGTTATATGGAAACCCAAACATACAGAAAATAGCTGCATTTTGACTAGTATCACCCGCTGGGACATAAAGTTTCTGTTAACAGAACTCTGAGTTACCAAGCTGACAGTTTTCCCAACTGATCTTTATTTATTCACTGGATTGCTGATGGCCCATTGGTAGTACAGGATTGAAGTGAAGCCACAGTTAGACTGGTCGCAATGTAAACAAAATGTGCGCCTTAGTATTGAACAAAAATTATGTTCTCATTTTCAGGGGGACTTAAGACTTTTAAAATAAAGATAAATTCATCACTTTGACACATAATTGCTGTTTCATAGCATAAGCAGATTACTTTAAGTTATAATACAAAAAATAGGCACATCACATTGCATAGTCAATATGAAGTCGAAGAAGTCTACAAATAAAGTAATATCATAAATTATACAAGTCAATCACAATAAATGAATGCATCAAAGGTGCAAAATAATTCAGATGTGCCAAAAGTGACAAACTGTATTTATCGCATTGTTACGGTAATTACATATATGTCAGCACATGACTTTTTCAAATGAGAAATACAACAAACACTACAAAAACTACAGCATCATCCAATTCATAAAGAATTACTAATTTGACATTTCACAATGAATTATTTTCTATTTTCTTACGTCAGCAACGCCCTTATATATATTAAGAAATTGCTTTTACATCAGCCCTTATAACATGCAATATATTTTTACACAAGAACTTTTCAAATGAGAAATACAACAGAAACAAAATACAACAAACACTACATTGACATTTCACAGTGAATTACTTTCTACTTATACTTACTTTGTCTTACGTTAAACATAATGTCAATGGCTAATTCAGTCAATATCTTCAAGTCAGTCCAAGATAGCCAGATTGATGTTACCATACATAGTATATAGTATAGGATACATTGGCATATATATTGATTTTTCTTGGTTTGTCCATCCACTGACACAATGCTGGAATGATCTTCCTACAGCTGGCAAACAGCTTTGTTTTGCAGCCAAATAATGTCACATGTAGGCATTTTTACTGCATGTCTCCCTGGGAGTGGGGGTAGTACCAGCGCGCGCGCGCGCATGGCGGGGCCGGTGGCTTCACTTTTTTAGGGCAATCAGCAATCCAGTAGAATGGACAGAGATCGAGTGGTTTTCCCTCAGAGGGGAGAAAATAAATCACTTGAAGCATGTGATTATCCAAACTGGAAGTTTGTTAGTTGGCCAGAAAAACAAAACTATTGGAATAAACAACTCTGCTTGCATCACAGAGGAGAAAACAGAGATGCAAAAACACTCTGATTCCATGTGTCAAGAATTTCTGAGAAACTCTGAAGGATTTTCTCAAAACAACATACCTGTGAATTTCAAACCCAACAACACACTTAGACAAAAACTGGTTCATCCTTAAGACAGAACACCCAAACCTAAGCTGAGTGTTGCTGATTATCCATTGCAGTGAGGACTGTACAGCCTCCTTTATTAGTGAAAGCAAACAATTAAACCAACGCAAGCCACAGCATGTAACTATGGCCAAGTCAACTGGACACTTGCACCTCAACTATAAAGGACACACCTTTCAAACCAAAATGTTCAGATTTTGGACAAAGGGGACAAATGGTTTTAAAGAGGGTGAAAGAAGCCAAGCCATCTTTGTCAAAAGAGAAAAACCATCACTCAACAGAGGGGGCGGGGGTTGTTGGTTTAGCTTCTAACAAAATTACGGTTCAGTTTTAGAACGCATTCCAAAGAAACTACATAAGCACTCCCATGATTATTCAAAAGATGAAATCACAAAGCCCATCCACAACAAAAGACTCCAATAATCCAGAAGAACAAGGGCCGGCCATTAAATTTGCATCCAACTTGGAGAGTGTTCAGGAGGATGGAGTGACAGAACTGACAAAGACTCCTGGATAGGTTTCGAAATGTTGTTGAAAAACTGAGCGAAAGTCCTGCTACCTTCCAATGTGAGCCTATCTGTGGTTGCAATATGACTGAATTTGATTTGCAATTTAGACAAAGTAGCAAATACATCTATATGTTAGATATGTTTGATGTTTATTTTTAAGTCAGGGAAAATAACTTTTTTTTTAATGAATGGAGTAGAAGAGGAGTAGAAATATTTATATATAGAATAGCAATAGAATAAAAATAAAAATATTTATGATTACTCTGTGAAGAATAGTGTAGAATAGTGGCTCATTAAGATTCTGTTGTTGAGATTCAGTCACTCTACACATTACGGGTGTAGTTATATAGCACTATTGTGGTCATTATATTATTGATAAAGTAGAATAGATATCATATACCATGTTTGGGACACTAGAATGAGTTTACAGTGTGGGCAGTAGATCTTTATTAGTTGTACACATTTATACAAAGTTTATTATCTAGGGGTGGTTGTGGTCAAAATGGAAAACTCAATATTACTTCATAACAATATATTTTATTAGCAGGCATACATCTTGGTTATATGGAAGCATTCGTTCAAGGTGCTAACTTCTAATGGGTCAGATTTTAGAGATGGAGGCAAAAAATTATATAAATAGCGTAATGCGCGTGACTGTAAATGTTTGAATGTAATGCACAATCACAATATACATCCTATTATTCCCTTATTAATTGTTCAATTTGCTACCATATGTTAGTGTCTCTGTACCAAAGATTGTAGCCAACACTCAAATACTTTTGAAGATATGGCACATTAAATATTTCCCAACATTGTATTTTCCTCAAATTTTTGAAACAGAAGCCTAACTTTACACTTATCCCATTAACACTATCCACATTTATAATGATATCTACTGTATTAAATCTCGAGCATGTGTTCTTATTGAAAAAACATCCTCTGCCTGGTGGCAGACATACCATTTGTATGGTCAGGGCTCAAAGACAAATAGGCGAATAATTAAAAATGTGTTATGTGCGTGACGTTTATGACACAAGCAGGTATAAACAGGTGCTGTGCTTGTAATAACCACTCCAAAGCTCCTCAAACACATTGAAATATTAGGAAATAAATACAGAAGTTGCGAAAAGCATTAAAAACCATATTATAATGGCAAAAAATGTTGATTAAAACCGCTCAAATTTACCCAGAAATAGTAGAAAAATGCAAAAAAAACATAAAACAGTTTAAACATAAATGGACCGAATAGTCTCTGTGGGGCCGAAAAAAATACGTTATTTACATTTTTTTCCCGTGATAGATCACTTTCGTCACCCACATTACCCACTGGGTCGTATGCCCTAATATGACTCTATTATGCCAAGCCTTAAGGGCCGAGGCCTAATTGTCTCTTGGTTAGTTCAGGTTTCCGCAAAGTCACTCCTTTAGGGTTGCTCTCCTGCAGGTTTAAAGGTTTCCCTGCTTCTGCACAGCTAATTTTCCTTGATTGCTGATAAACAGGCTTTTGCTGAACTGCAATCATCATAATCAGCTGTGCTAACGCAGGGAAACCTCTAAAACCTGCAGGACAGCGGCCCTTGAGGACCGACTTTGAGGATGCCTTGGTTAGATGTTTCTACTACCATTACTTAGTTTTTACATATTTTTGGGGGGAAAAATGTACAGCAAGACAAGGCAGAGAAATTGAAGAGTAAACAGGCTAAAACTATGTGCAGAGTCGTTAGTGAGTCCATTCGCAGTGTCACGTCCAGAGTTTACTTCCTCCGGTTAACACTAGGAGGCTTTAAGTTACCCGCCACTATTATTCAGACGCATTTCAATCTATAAGAAGACATGACAATTGATTAAGGTAGCTAGGGATAAATCTAAACCAAGCTCTGATCGCACATTGAAGGAAAAAAAAAAGTTGATGGTGCTCTAATCCTGCCTTTGTTAAAAGCACATTGTTTGAAATACAGGGAGATTGTAAAAAACGCAATTTATTTTTGCTATTCATCCCCTTTGAGGGGCTATAAATAAAAAAAATGTTGGGCTGACCCATGTCAATTTTGAGTTTTTTCAAAGCCCTGGATGTTTTCTATCAAACTAAACTAGGAATAAGAAATACGGTGCTTTTTTTTTTTTATGGCCCACTGAAGTAAAAATAACCCCAAAAATGCCCTATGTACATGGGCTGGCGGAATGGCCCATACATTAAGGTCAGTCTATAGTACTATATCTGAATCATTTGTATTTATAGTAATATACAGCAATATTTATGATGTGTAGTATTATAGTGGCAGTATATAATAGTATTTAGGATCAGTGTTCTAGTAGCCTTCTTGTTTGGTCTGTAATAATCACCGGTGAGCAGAGATGGGAAGTAACGGCTAACAAATACTTTGTTACTGTACTCAAGCAGATTTTTCTGATATATTTTTACTTTACTTTACTACTTATTTTTATGGCTGACTTTTTACTTCTACTCCCTTACATTTTAGACAAATATCTGTACTTTTCTACTCCTTACATTTTAAAAATTGGCTTTCGTTATTTTAGTTTTGAATCATTTCAATGGAGTTACCGGTATTATTTTTCACAGCCATCAATACCAAATTCAATCTAATCTGATGGGAATGACGCTACGTTGTGCATTTGACGCACCAATTACAAGATGAATTGACAGATTCGGTCGGTATTCATTCGCTGACAAATCATTGCAGCAGTGGCGGTATCGTTAGCATAGTAGTATGGGACGACGAGATGATTGAAAATTAACACAACGGAGATCTAGTCCTATTAGGGAGACATCCATTTAAAATGTGCAGGTTAATGGCATGAAAAAAAGTGGTTTCTACTTTTACTTTTATATACTTTAAGTAAATTTACAAGCCTGTACTTTGTTACTTTTACTTGAGAGTAAATAAGTTTAATCAGTACTTCCACTTTTACCAGAGTATTTTTTAACACAAGTATCTGTACTTTTACTCCAAGCACGGAAAGTGAGTGCTTTTTGCCATCTCTGCCGGTGGGTAATAACCAGTTACATGGACCCAGTTACATTTACTTGTGTACATTTTAAATAAAAATGTACTTTTTGGAGTAGTTGTACTTTTACCATACTTTTTCGCTTTTACTTAAGTAATAATCGTATGAGAAAAACGCTACTTTTACTTGAGTACAATTGCTGGTTACGCTACCCACCTTGAGTAACTTGAGCTATTTTGATATCAGATAAAAATATAGTAAAAGTAGATCTCGTTGCTGGGGATTCTTTATCTTTTTCTGACATATACATTATATTCCGTTTGTTTTATAAGTATTTGTTGAAAAAAGGATTTTAATAGTGTTTCTTTTATCATGTTTTGTTTGCAGCACAGATATGGAAGGAATTTTCAGCTTATTTATATAGCGCCAATACACAACACAAGTCATCTCAAGGCACTTTACAGTTCATCAGATAATCTAATAAAATTGATTCAAACTTTTCTATCTAAGGAAAACGTGTTGATTGCATCAAATCAATGACTCAAAGGCAATCCCTCACACTAAGCATGCTTGTAGTGACAATGGAGAGGAAAAACTCCCCTTTTAACAGGAAGAAACCTCCAGCAGAGAATCAGGCTCAGTCTGAGCTGCCATCTGCTGAGGCCAACTGGGATTCAGGAGACAGAAGCAGAGATATTTTGTAAAAAGCAGCTATAGTCCAAAGGCGGCCCCGTCCCAGGAAACACACACAGCCAGGCAGACGCAGCGTTGAGCCAGCTCCCATGTTGGAGGATGAAGACTGCACATCCAGCCAGTCACAGTCAGAGAAACAGGACTACACTGAAAAAAGGCAGATCTCCAACATCTATAAACAAAGATGTTGATGTCAACAGCACAGCTGATCTCCAGGATGGTGTCACAGCCAAACAGGAACAGACCAGATGAAGTTGAATGAGGAAAAAGTCCTCCCCATGTCCTCCGGAGGTCTTACTTGTGAAATTCTAGAAACAGCTTTGATATGGGATTAAATGACAGGTCCTGATCAAAAATAACACCAAGATTTTTTGCTTTATTATCTGAGATCATTTTAATTCCATCCAAATGAAGTGACCAACTAATCAGCTTCTTTTTTTTAAGACTCTGGTCCAAAGATTATAACTTTATCATATATTTATCCATAATTTATAACTTCTTTTTCCATTGCTTTTAAATACCAGAATTTGCAAATAATTATCCTTTTTCAAACCTTAAATCAAATGTTTAAAGCCAATAGTTAGTATTTGAATAGCCATCTTACTAAGTACTTTTTTTACTCTTAAGTAATTTCTTGGATTTCTAATTGTATTTCTGTTATAAAATTCGAAGTATTTCTATCTAGTCTTGTGTAAAATCTTGAAAACTCTATCTGTATTATTTGTGGTAGTAATGTAGCATTATACAGCAGTATTATGGTCTGCCGGTGGGACGGTGTCTCTGTAGGTCAGTGTCTGTCTGTCTTGTGCTTCCTCCTCGCGCCTTACTGCGCATGCTCCGCCCCTTCAGCCGTTAGCATAGCGGGCTAACAGCCGGAGCGTGTAATGGCGGCCTCGGTTTTACTGGGGTCTGCGGAAAGCACCGGACTCAACTTCACGGTCGGAGCCGGTGGGAATTCTCTCCAAGGAAACTCTAACGGACTGGGCCAGGCCGGTCCGGCGTCCTGGAACCGCTCCCTGGACCGGGCTCTGGAAGAAGCCTCCGTTAGCGGCTGTCTGAACCTCAGCGGCAGGAAGCTGAAGGAGTATCCCCGGAGCGCTGCCAACCACGACCTGACCGACACCGTCCGGGCTGGTAAGTGTGGTCCAAAGCAGCCAGCAGACCCCTGGAGTAGAACGGCGCTCTGATGGGTTTAGTGAAGTGGTTCGGATCGGGGTTTTAAGAGACTTAAATCGGGGGAAGGTTGAGTCCAACTTCCAGTTTCAGAGGAGGATGATGGAAAACAGAGAGGGCCGGTGTTGTGACAAACTCTTGAGCTCAGAGTCCTGGAGGTCTTGCTTTGTGTAAGCGATGTGAGAAGTTCCTTAGATTAATGCCTGAGCACCCAACCAGGCAGCGAAGATAATCTGGGATAAATTTTTATGTACTAAAAGTTTAAAATGAGTCCCTCATAAATTGACCTCCGTTAACTTCCATATGCCCAGCTGCGAGTTTCCGGTGTTTACATTGAGCACTGCTGATAAAAAAGAACCCTATAATAGTATTTATAACAGTGTAGTTATAAACCTGCTTTAGTAAACAGGGTCTCAGGCTTGTTTGACCTGTGGGTAAGGCGTGTCTGCAGGTGGGGGGGCGGCTGCTAAATACAGCCTCAGCTCATTTTATTCTGCAGCCTCTGTTAATGATGCTGCTCCAGATATTGTTCAGTTCATACCAGAAGCTGTAGTCATAGATGGGATAAGAAAAGGTGAAAACACACCTCTGCTGCTTTGTTTTCTTGTTTTTTTGTTTTTAACGCCTAAGACAGGCTCCGCCCCTTTGGGGATGGTGTGGTCCAGGAAACAAGCGCACCTTCAGAAAAAAAGCCAAACAAATCAATGATCAGCTGATTATCGATCAGGCCTAGCAGATGCGGTATTTTAAACATTGATTTTTTTCACATTATGGCTGAATTACAGGTTGTATTATTTGGTTATATCAAAGAAACACAACAGACTTTGATCTTCATCAGTGCTTTCTTGTCCTACCGGCTTAAAGTGTCTCATTTTTGCTTCACCCCCAACTTTTATCCATCCATCTATTATCTGACACGCTTGTCCCAATTGGGGTTGCGAGGGGTGCTGGTGCCTATCTCCAGCAGTCAATAATAGGCGAGAGGCGGGGCACACCCTGGACAGGTCGCCGGACTTTTATATGAATGATAATTAATAACTACTGTTGTTTTTGGTACCATCAGTGTCTTTGCCTTGTCCCTAGAGACAAGGCAAAGATAGTACGCTCACTCACGGAGGCTCTGATGATCCAGAAACACAAGCAGCTGGATCTTTCACTGATAGACCAGCGATCAGTTAAAGCAGGGGTCTTCAAAGTTTTCCAGGCCAAGGACCCAAAACTGATGGCGAGATGGAGCGGGGACCCCCTAATTATATATAGTAGGAAATTGTGTTATATCAAACTGGTCCTATATGCACTCTATTACATATGTGATTTAAAGTAATTTAGCCCTGGGATTATTAAAGTATTTCTGATTCCTTGTTGATGGGATAGGTGTTGTGACTGAAACGGTGTCCAGCTTGAAAGAGCGCCTGTGTGTCGCCGAATGTGTGCATTGATGACTGACAGACATCTTCTGCCTCCATTTATCTATTTACTACAGTGTGTTGAAGTCATGTTGATGTGGATTTAAAGACATTTCAATTAGTGGAAAAATATAGAGGGGAATATAAAAAAAAAAGTAATCAACCAAAACTTTTGCGACTCCCATGCAGTACCCCAGAGGACCCCCTAGGGGTCGTGGACCCCCTGTTGAAGACCTCCAAGTTAAAGGGTTGAAAGTTGCATCAGATACGGAACAGATTAATTCTGTAAAAATTCAGTTAAATCACAGGACATCCAATTCTTCTGCTCCTTCGGATATAAAGAGGAGTCAGATAAAGTTCTGAGAAAAATCACATCTAAAACAACAGATATGATGGGTCAGAACTGACTGAGTCACCACGGTAACATATGCTGAACTATCAGCTGTCTTGAAGGAAGTTCTGGTTTAGATCCTGTTTCTTCTGTAAACCAAAAATTCTGCTCTGATTCAGTACTGCTTGGTGCTTTGTTGCTTCCCTGCACGGTACCCATAATCCCCAGCTGCCGTTCCACTCATCGCCCAACTGATCCAAAGTCTCAGCTGGAGTCCCGTTTATGATCCTGGTCACAAGCAAACAGGAAATGCTCAGGGGGATCACTTCCTGTCTGAGATTTGTGGTATAATCAGGATCGCCAGTGGCTGTGCTACAGCAAGCTGAGGTTGCCGTGGTGATGACTACTTCCTGCTGCCCTCACAGCTGCTCTGACAATTATAGCCTCGGTGGGTTGGCTCTGTAGCCTGTCGCTGGTGAAGGAGCTGGCTGAGAGTGATGGCGGGAGGAGAAAATGTTTTCTGTTCTTTAAATAGTGAACTGTTGAAGAGGAGGAGGCGTCTCCTCTACACGCCTGTCTGTAAAAGGACTCTGAAACTTATCCTCCTCAAGGTGAGGTGTGTCCAAAATGTTCAAGTCATCATCATACATCCAAAAATTCAAAGAATCCACCACATGCGAAGGTGAATTCAGTATGAACACCCAGCATGCACCCATCTTGTGTCCAAATAACCATGGCAACGGTAGTTTCAGGGCGTCACAGAGAGACACACCTCAGAGAAAGCAATAACTTCTCAAAAAATAGTCTGTTGGCATTTTGTTTTCACACTGTTTGTATCAAGTCTAAGCGGTTCATGTGTTTTCATGTTGACGAAAAAAGTTTTATAAAAATAATTGAACTTTATTGATCTCACATTGGAGAAATTTACCTGTGCAGTTAAAGGGGTCATAGAAAGCAAAACCAAGTTTACATTGTCATAGGTGAATAACGATAGTTCAGTGGGTTACATGGACGTACAGAGAAGTTCAAACCCCCACAGACACCTTCTTTTTCTGTAAAATCTCACAATTCTAAATTTCTACACCATAAAACGGTAGAGATCCAAACTAAGCGCCGAGTTGGCGTCAATTCAGGAATATTTGCCTAATTTGGTTCTAGCCTGTACTTTTGTCACGTCCTGAAATGGGAAGCACAAGACCAGCCCACTGGTTCAGTGGCCCAAGAACAGGAATAGAGGTAGATGTAAGACACCAGTTTAGCTGTTTAGCCTACAGTTGGGTTTACTTCTACAGGAAAGCTAAATGAAGCAGTTTTTCTATTGAAAATGAGCCAGAACCAGTCAGTTCCAGCCATATATATCAGCCAGTTCCAAGCTGCATGGAGAATGAGGAAACTTTTCACAGCCTTCCTAAAGATCTGAAGACTCAACAGGCATGGATAATTTTTGTCTATCAGAAGATCCTTGCAAAGTTGGATGCTCAGCTGTTCATTTGCTCTAAGCATTTTACAAAAGACAGTTTTCAAAATCTTGGATAGTTTAAAGCAGGATTTGATAAACTTCTTTAACTGCTGGCATATCTATGGACCAGATTTGGGTTTCTGAAAAGGAGGACACTTTTTTAGCTGAGGACAGGCGGCTCATGGCTCTCTGGTGAGGTCCGGTCCAGTCAGCGGCCCAGCAGTCGACCCTTCTTATACACTATATAATCTATGATGAATTCTATGACCCCTTTAACCCATCCCCTGGGGAGCAGCAGGCTGCCATCGTGGGACACCAGGGAAGCAATCGGGGGTTAAGTTTCTTGCTCAGAGATCCAGAGTAGCAGTCTGTGGGAGTGGGTTTTCGAACTCACAACCTCAGGATTCCAAGCTCTATGCCCACTAGGCCGCCACTCCCCACTGACCAGGTATATATGCTGTTTCTATCTGATATGTCACTATTTGATGTACAGTTATACCCCTTTTCCACTGGCCGATAAACACGTTTAAACCCGGGAACTATCGGCTTTTAATGGCAGTGGGAACAGCTCACTGACCCGTGTTGACAGCCTAATTTACTTGACACCATTGAACTAAACGTACAGATGATAACAGTGCACCAGCCACGTTTGTTCCAACAAGCTGAAACAACTCTGTTTACATTCGATAAACATGGAGCAGCTCTGGTCGGAGGAATTTGAAGGAACAAGAGAGCAAAACAATAAGGCACACTTATTACCCCCTGGCTTCCTTACATGTTTCCTCTCCATTGTTTACTTCTTTAATTTCTGTTGCGCTGGTGACATCATCAATGCTAATCCAGCATGATGGTGTGACCAGACATGCAGCTTGCTAACAGGGGGTTAGACATAGCTTTTTTGTTGTCAGAAGGAAGGAAGCCAAACGCAGATTGTTAGCAGCTATGTTTGAGAATCTCGGTCAAGGTACCAGATCTACTCGGGGCCCCGCCCCTTCTTATGAGGTCATCATATGGCAACTCCACTCGGACAAACTGTATTGTACCAGTTTCTTAAGAATGAGATCTCGTTTGGAGTCTCAACATTTTATATTATATTTAGTATTACCTATGTTTGCTGTTATTGTACATTTAATAAGCGATCTAAAGTAGATGAAAGCAGAAAATATTGTAAATCTTGGAGGAACTGCGTTCTCAGAGCTCTGCCATTTACCAAGGTGACAAAAAATTCTTATTAAGATCTGAGGGCAGGGAAGGACATGTGGAACATCTTAAAAATGACTCATATATTTTAGACAAAGAAAACAACAGTTATTATACTTGTAGAAAAGGAACAGTAGTTGTTGACACAAAATTAAAAGTAGTATAGCTTAATATGGCTAACTGACTGAGCTAAAAAGAGGCTAACCTGTTAGCTATTGAGCACAGCTAGCTACAGCGCTACCCAGCTCTCCCCGTTTGTACTATGGTCTTGCAGTTACTTTGATCACCATAAACATATATATTTTTTTTCAGTTTTGTTATTTGCTCCCGAATTGGCACACGGATGCTGTATGATGTTATTATCGTTGTCTGGGCAACCGCAATGTTCTACATCATGTGGCAACATTCAGCCAATCATGTAGTGTAATGTCACTGGCATGCACAGTTCCTGAGCAGATCTGACCACCTGACCAGATATGGTACCTACACTGGTTTAACGTGGTATTTTCAGTGGGAAAGAGGCTTAAATGTTTAAAACCATTCAGGATGGAACAATGGAACACACCGAGCTCAGCCTTTAAAATCTGCTCTATGAAGGGGTCAGGCTTCACAACTGGGTGTGTATAGAGTGAATTTTGTTCAATTATTGCTTGGTTTGTAAAGTTAAAGAAATTCAAATAAAATGCAATTTAGATATAAAACGTAAAACTTTTTAACAAAAGTAAAAGGTTTTGAGAAGAACTTTACTGTTTTCTCTGATTTGATTAACATTGTTTTTCATTTTAGGTTTTCAGATTTTATTTGTAAAATGTTATTTCTTAAATTGGTTTTACAGATTTTATATTTTCAAATGAGATTTTTCCCAAACGTCTTTTCTGGATGGAGTTTAATGATTTTGATCTATTCAAATTCAAAGCCCAATTCCAACACTCACTCTGAACACGATTGTTGCTAACATCCATGCAGACCAATAGAAATGCATTTTCGCTCCTCGGTATAGATGAAAGCAGTGAAGAGAATGCAAACTGTAAAGCTTCATCTGAAAAGGGGTCTTTCAAATAATAAGATATGAGGGGGGAAAAAAAGAAAAAAATAACGTTTGAAAAAACAAATATGATTGTTTTTTTGTGTGTTTTTTTAGATATGAAAAAATAAAATCTGAGCAAACAAGCAAAGCTACTCTTAAAAAAAAAGATGTTTTTTGTTTTTTTCTTGCTCTCTTTTTTGTTTTTTCGTTTTTTATATCTATTTACAGACTGTTTTCTTTGCTGGCAACAAAAATGGAACAAATTTCACTCCATAGTTGCATGGCTATTTAACAAGGCAGATTCCTTCGCGGATGCTGCCCTTAGAGCATTTTGTTCAGTCACAGTTCTGATTACATTTAGGAAAAAGGCTCCTGGCTTCACTTGGCTTTTTTTTTGCCAATCAAAGTAAGCCGTCATGTATGGCTGGCATGGGACGGCACAGCAATCTGTTAAAACCTGGAACTCTCACTCAGCTCCCAGGTTGAAAAGAGTCCAGCATAGTTATCAGTTCTCCCTCTCATTCCAGCACCTGGTTCAGATGATCTTACGGCGTCCTGTTTGGCTGTGTTCTGACTGCAGGGGCCGTGGGTGTCTGCACACAGAAAATGTACAACAAACATAAGGCTAAACTCTGGACATAAAATAATGAAAATAGTGTGAATATCTGCAGGAATACCCCAGAAAACTTCACGATCCATAATAAACTAAAGAGCACTAAAACGTCCCCCTTAACAATCCCTCACACTAAAGGGCTGGTTATACTCCTGCAGCAGTGTTTCGCAGTGAGCTTGACGCAGACGTTTTTGATTTATGCTCAATATTGAAGCTTGGTCTGTGCTGTATGCTGTGGGTGTAGATACGGCCGAGGCAATGAGGATGTGGGGGCGAGGTTAGTCTGACAATGGAGGGACATGACGGCTAAAACAGCAGGGATCCAAGTGGGAAAAAGAGTCCCAGCGTTCTCGCACAGCTCGATCATCTAGCTGGTCAAACTTCACAAGTTGTTTTCCACAATTTCGGTCATAAAAACAAAACAACCTGGCCTCCTGTCTGCGACACTGTCGCCCGCGTCAGTTACAATTTAATGGGTAGGTGCAGCCGAAGTGTGTCTCATGGAGGGGGCGGGGACTTTTTGTTCACTGTGACACCTACGCAGAGGACCTGGTTTCAAGTATAAATCAGCCTTAAAGCGTGCTTGTAGCCACAGTGGAGAGGAAAAACTCCCCTTTAACAGGAAGAAACCTACAGCATGAACCAGACTCAGTGTGAGTGGCCATCTGCCGAAGCCAACTGGGGTTCAAGGAGACAGAGGCAGAGATACAAAAGAAACTGTAAAAGGCGGCCCCATCCAGAAAACACATAGCCTGGCAGACGAGCTCCGAGCCAGCCTCCATATCAGAGGATGAAAGAGAACAGATCCAGTTAGTCACAGTCAGAGAAACAGGACTACACTGAAAAACAGGCCGATCTCCAACATCTATTAGCAAAGGTGTTGATGGCAGCAGAACATGCTGATATTTCTCTCCAGGATGGAGTCACAGCCAAACAGGAACAGATGAGCAAAGCTACTATGAGAAAAAAGCAGAGAGAGCAGAACGTTAGAGATTAAACTAACAGATTCTGCAGTGAGAGAATAGAGAAAGAATGGAGCAAAAGGATAAAAAAGGGGTCCCTATGTCCTCCAGCAGTCTAAGCCTATAGCAGCATAACTATAGAGATAGCTCAGGATAAACTGAGCCACTCTAACTATAAGCTTTATCAAAAAGGGAAAGTTTTGAAATGTGGCTCTATTCAGTTAATATAAACTATAACAGACACAAATCCAGTGTTTTTGCATGAGTCTCAGTTTTTATGATTTTTTTTTATTGATTTTATTTACACTTACGTGTAGCCCGCATCTCTTATTTATGTTCCTAATAGAATCATTGGGGTCATATTTAAAGCCTTAATTTATTAAACATTACAGTGATGAACAAGTAATTGAGATCAATTCAAAGTTTGGACTTCATCCAACAAAACTGAGACGGGTACCCCTTTGTTATTTTGACTGATGTTGATATTCAAACCCGATTTCCTTCAGGTACCAGATTTTTTTGTGTCTAGTCGTTCCCATTACTGTGAGGGTGAAATCTGACCGCAGAGTGAACTGTGTCTGGCTCTAAAGTGACCTGCAGCCTCATAAGAAGGACCTCGTCACGAGCAGCAAAGCAGTTAATACGGAGAAATAGGTGTTATGTTTATTGTGTCTGCAGGTGCTGTGTGGGACACATGAATAAAAATAGAGGGAAACTCTTTATTGTGGCAGTCTAATGAAATTTGAGCGACATTTCAACCCAACAAACAGTTCGGAAGAGCAGAAACAACCAGCAACTTAAGTAATGTAATCATATATTGATCTTCTCTCAGCTCCAAAGGCGAATCATCACATGCCTGTAGACCTCCACCTATAAAGGCCTCATCTAAGATCTTTTTTAAGGCTGATACAGATTATTTTAACATCAGTCCAACTGAACCCTGGTATGTGCTGCTGATTTTTGGGAGCTGATTATTTAGACTAATGTTGCTTTTTCTTCCTCTATTTACATGATGAATAAATTTTACACCAGTCTCGATTTAAACAAAAGGAAACATTTATTAACAAATCAATCAGAATCGATTAATCAGAGACCACAACGCCTACAGTCAGGAACAAAATCTCTAGGTCTGAAGGGTTGTAAATGAATTTTAACAAAACAAACTGCGTCTCACATCCAGATGGTTCCTATGAGCCTCTCAATGAGTCTTGAATAACGTTTTATGTCTGTATTAGGGCTGTAACTATCGATTATTTTGCAAATCGATTCATCTGTTAATAATTTTTTTGATTAATAATCAGACGGCAAAATGTTCCTTAATGAAAATTTTTTACTAAATCAAACAAGATGGAACTAAACTTTTCTACTTGAGACTGGGTAGAGCATACTGACGGATGAAAAAGATTTTTTTATACTGCAAAATGTTCATATTTTTGTATACAATCTAGGTATAATTATTGCTCTAAGTGGGTTTCTCTGTCAGCTAAAGGCATATATACTCCAGTTAACAATCCATTAATAAATTAGTTAACGATTATTTCAATAATCGATAAATCAAGACTAATCTGATTAATTGTTTCATTACTAGTCTCTATATTAATTGTCTCTCCACTCTGCGGTGCACTTCTACCCCTCTCTGTTTGGCTAACTGCTGCCATTTCCTGCAATGGTGCAAAGTTGTGACAAATGTGATGAAAAACATGAAAAACAACTTCCTGCAGTGGAAGCAGGTTGCAGAAGCAAGGAGAACTAAAACTCAGGATAGGAAAACCTGAGCAGAATTGAGAACCTTTTGTTTAGCTTATCAGGTTTTAAGCTCCCTGAGTTAAATAAATCTGGATGTCAGATGTAGATGCAGAGCTCTGCTTAAGGTTTTGCTTTGGAGTGTTTTTTTTTGTCTAAACCAGGCTCCAGGTTCCTGATTGTTAAATTACTGATGTGTGTATTGTAATAAATGTATCTAATCTAAACTGTCTTTGTCCAGATCTGTCACGGAATCGCCTGTCGGAGCTTCCGCTGGAGGTCTGTGGCTTCGTCTCTCTGGAATATCTGAACCTGTACCAGAACTGTCTGAGGTCTCTGCCGGATCTTCTCGTAAATCTGCAGGCTTTGACCCATCTGAACCTCAGGTCTGAGTCACACAAACATGCACACCGACCGCCCACTTCTGAAACAGGGGTTCTCACTAATCTTCAGGCTTAGCCTCCATTTGGAGCAGGGGGGGATTCCAGTTCCTGAGGGCTGATTAACTGCAGCTTATACATTCAGCCTTCTGTCCAACACATCTAAATCAGACAAATGGCTGACTTACCTCCTCAGTAGTGATTGGTCCAACAACACCTATGCATTGGCACTTCTCAAGTTCATAGATCATCGCTTCATGAAACTCATGTGACCGAGTACAGGAGTTGTTTCTTCTGACTGACATCACTAAACTGTGTTTAACAACGCCTGATTCTGTCAACATTATGGTACATCAACCTAAAAAAATCTCTGTTTTTATCATTAAAGTTATCAAGAATTTTGAGAGCGACCCAAAAGGAATAGGAACCAGCGTTGCGTTTTTTATTTTAATTTTCTAAAAAAGTCATCCTTTTCCTCTCAGTTATCACTCAACTTATCTGAATTAAAGTTAATTTCAAATTGACTCTTAGTTTATTTACTGTTTTTATTGTACTCATTGTTTTAAAGTTATGATTTTAAATCCTTGTCCAAAAACATCCTCATTCACATTTTTTGCTAAATTTTCACATTATGATATATGTTTACATTATTTATTGGCTGTATCTAAAAATAGCAAAGATATTATCAATTTAAACATAGAAATGAAATAATACAACATTATTTCATACACTAACTTAAATGAAAATAATTGAACTAGGTCTTCAAATCAATTCAGTTCAGTTTGTCCAATAAACTGCCTGTAGTGTATTTCAAGGTCCAGCAGGTGTCAGTATCCTGTGAGACAGTATCAACACAGCATCAATACAGTTTGGCAATGAAATGCTTCAAGATGCCTCATTAACCCGTCACTACTCCTCAGTATGCAGTCAGTTCCTCCATAGTCCTCCCAATCATCTTATTACTTGATTCAGGTGTGTTGAACCAAAGGCACACCTAAAGGTTGCTGATTTAGAGGAACAAAAACAACCAAATAGAGACTCCATTAAATATTTAAACGGTGCACTCTAAAAATGGCCTAAACTCAGTTTTTATTAATGCCGGGCATAAGCATGTATTATTATTATTATTTTTTTCAATCGTTGCATGCAGCCACAGCTCACACTGTACGACAAGACCGCAGGGTTTAAAAGATTACAGCTCACGATGCATATTCTCAAACTGTGCGGCATGCGTTAATCTACCTGCTCACACTGTACGTCTGTAAACCACGCCGGACTCAGCTCCACAGTGAGATGGCGCTATTTGGACTTGTCTATCTGGAAGCCAAACGAGTAGAAGAGGAAAAAGTGTCGATGCCTCCTGTTGAATATGAAGCTCACTATAGTGAAACGCGCTTGCCTTCCTGACAATTTGTGCAATTTTGTGCTGAAATCCCTAATAATAAATATTGACGACGTATTGGAATAAATTCATGGCTGAGCAAGCATGGCTACTACAATCTGTCAATTTTGCAGAAAGAACTCCATGCTTCTGTGTTTTCGTCTGAGAGGAAGAAGAAGAAGAATCCTTGTTTCCACATTGAGTGATTTGTCCATGAACATCTTACGACGGCCGACTAAATTTCAAACATGTTTGATTTTCTCCTGTCCTTACGCTTTCCTGATCAGGAGATGTTCTGGTGGAAGCTGCAGATGCGCCCGGTAGATCTATAAAACTCTAATGGGACTCCGGTCACGCTTTTATCACCAGCAGTAAATAATCAGTGATGGCAAAAGTACTCACTTTCCGTTACTCTGAGTAAAAAGTACAGATACTTGTGTTAAAAAAAATACTCTGGTAAAAAGTGGAAGTACTGATTAAACTTCTTTTTACTCAAGTAAAAGTAACAAAGTACAGGCTTTGTAAATTTACTTAAAGTATATAAAAGTAAAAAGTAGAAACCACTTTTTCATGCCGTTGCCTATATTTTAAATGGATGTCTGCCAATAGGACTAGATCTCCGCTTGTGTTCATTTTCAATCATCTGTCGTCCATGCTACTATGCTAGCGCCACACGCCACCAAGCTGCAATGATTTACCGCGAATGAATACCGCCGGGAATCTGTTAGATTCATCTTGTAGTAGTGCGTCAAATGCAGCGTAGATTCCCATCAATTAGATTGAATTTGGTATTGATGACGTGAAAAATAATAACGGTAACTCCATTGAAATGATTCAAAAACTAAAGTAACTTAGACAATTTTTAAAATGTAAGGAGTAGAAAGTACAGATATTTGTGTAAAAATGTAAGGAGTAGAAGTAAAAAGTCATATATAAAATAAGTAGTAAAAGTAAAGTAAAAATATCAGAAAAATCTATTTGAGTACAGTAACTCCAGTCTATTTTACTCGTTACCAGCAGTAAAAAATCATATATTTAAGACCTGTCCAAATGTGTAAAAGAATTTAAAAGGAAATGAAAAAATATATTTGGTTGAAAAAGTTATGTAACTATACAGAAACTAAAAGCTAAATTCATTTGAATCTTTTCTTTTAAAGGTTTCAGCAAGATTTAGTTTTCTTAAAGAGTTATGATGGAAAATCAAATCAAAAGGAAGCCTAATGCTTCAGCAGAATGTAATACTCAAGAGCCGATTAAACGTTTAAAACTTTGAAATGCAGTCGTTTAAAGAAACCGAATAAATATATAAAAACTCAAGGTTTTCAGTTATAATGAAACCAAGGAGAAACTAAAGGAATTAAATGATAAAAAAAAAGTTTATTGGCAGAAAAATCAGATCTCTTACCTTCACAGGGACATATTTTGCTCTGTGCTGCTCAGAAAAGATGGCCGCCTTCTGTTTAGCTCAGCATCGTGTCGGCGTTTTAATCTGACTGTTTTAGTTTGTATTTTCCAAAGAGGATGTTTTCTACTTTGCCCCAGCGTCTCACTTCCTGTCTGATGCTGATAGTTGTAGGTGCGTCCCTAAGCGACCTCTTGGCGGTCTGCTCCGCCCCTTTCTCTTCGGCCTGTTCTGGTTCCCATGGTTACCTATGACCCATCAGGCCTGCAGTACTTGTCTGTGTTTCTACAATCCTCCCTGGATGCGTTGGGATGTTTTCCTGTAGTGCTGTCAGCTGGAACCGACAGCAGCACCAGAACCATGACAGTGGCTCCCATACGCCTCATGCTTCGTTTACAAAGTGGCTCTCTCTATCTCATACCCCTGGTTCTGACCCATCTGGCTCTGTCTGTCTGTCCTACAGTCGGAACCAGCTGTCCGTCCTCCCAGCTGTCGTCTGTAGCCTCCCCCTAAAGGTTCTGATCGCCTCCAATAACAAACTTGTGTCTCTGCCAGAAGAATTGGGCCAGCTGAGACACCTCACTGAGCTGGTGAGTCTCTTTACCAGCTGATCCGACCCGTTATTTATCAGAACCCTCCATTGGTTCCTGATCACTTTTTCTGCTCCGGCAGGATGTGAGCTGTAACGAAATCCGGACGTTACCATCCCAAATAGGTCAGCTGGAGGCTCTGAGAGACCTGAACATCAGGAGGAACCACCTGGTCCGGCTTCCTTCAGGTAAACCCCTCAGGCTTTGGTTCTGCTCCTGACAGAAGCGGGTTTTTAGGTCCAGATAAGAACTGTGACTGTTTTCAGAGCTGGCAGAGCTTCCTCTGGTGCGCCTCGACTTCTCCTGCAACAAAGTGACCTCCATCCCTGTCTGTTACCGCGGCCTCTCTCACCTGCAGGCCATCGTCCTGGACAACAATCCACTGCAGAGCCCACCTGCACAGGTACTCAGGAAGTGACATCAGAGCTGCAGCTTGGCGTCCCCAAATCTCACTTTAATGCTCTGCTGTCCTGCCTGCAGATATGTATCAAAGGGAAGGTCCACATCTTTAAGTATCTGAACCTGGAAGCCAGCAAGAGCACGCCAGAGCTGCCCGAGTACGACAGACGACCTCTGACCTCCTGGTCTGACCCCACACACAAACACTCACATTTCAACCCTTTAGAGTAAAGGCTCAGAGTGACTGACTGCAGCTTTGTCTCACTAGTGTTGATGAGGCGTATCAAGGGCGACCGTATGGAGCGCTCGACTCTGGCTTCAATAGCGTCGACAGCGGAGACAAGCGGTGGCTGGGCAACGAGGTGAGCGGCACGCTGACCTCTGGGTTCTTCCTCCAGCAGGGAGCCTAGCTCCTGGTTCACTTCAGTTACTGATTGTCTGCAAAAACTTGTTTAGAAATAACTTAAAATTCATGAAAACAAAGTGTGTTTCAGCATAATATAAACAGGCGAATAAGACTATTTATGGAACTTAAAAAAAATTAGATGTTTCGCTATCATCTTATTCTATCGTCTAATTTTCCTTATCTGCTCTAATTAAAGGGAAATGCACTTATTTCAATACAATAATTAGTTTTTTAAGGTTTCGTGTTCAATTCTTTTTCTGAAATGATAGAAACGTTACTAAGATATCAGATGAAATCAGCCACAGGCTTGGGTCTGGATCCATGCTCCTCCCTCCTACAAAAACCTTTCTTGCTCTGTTTCAGGTTTCAGAGGAGCTGTCGGAGCAGGCGGTCAGAGATCACAGACGCTCTGGACCAGGAGGAGCTGTGCTGCCCAACGGGACACGTACGACTCAAACGTCTGACCGCCGTTCTCCCGGTGTTCCGCTGTCGTTCTCACGTTCTCTGTCCACAACAGATGGGGAGATGGAGCAGATCGACTTCATAGACAGCTACGTGGAGGAGGAGGAGGATGGGAAGGCTCGAGGTGACAGAAGCAGCCTCAGCTCTCAGTTCATGGCCTACATCGAGAGACGCATCACCAGAGAGGTGGGCCCCCCCCCACTGCTGCTGGACGCTTTTATTCAAGCTTAAATTGATGTCATGTTGGTTCAGACAGACGCTGCTGATGCCCAGAGACTTAAAAAAGCTGCATCGTGTTTTTGAAAGGCTGTCTCCCTGTCTGTATCTCCAGGGTTCTCCAGTGAAGAACAGCTTGGCCCGGGCCGATGACATGAGGCGACACAGCAGGTTAGATAAACCACCCAATCAAACCCGCTCCCACCTACGTCTCCTCACTTTGTGTCTCACTTCCTGTCTGTTTCCGTGTCTCTCCCAGAAACATGGCCGACAGCGCCTCGCCGTCTCCCACCTCCCACAGTCAGGTAAGACGCTCGAGCGTCCGGCAGAAATCCTCTAAAACAAAACTGCCTCTTCAGGTCTGACACGCACACCTGTGTGCTTTTAGAGAGGAGCCTCTGGTTCTGCTTCTGGAGGCGTTGAGAGGATAAGGAGGGAAGCTCAGCTCGCCGCTCTGAGGTACGACGAAGAGAGGCAGAGGAATCGTTCTCTCCAGAGAGATGGAGCCACCAACTATGCCAAGGTAAACAGTAGAACCAGTTGAGCCTGGAGAAGCTGGTCTGAACCATTTTAATCTGAGGTTGCATCTCTCTTCTTGTTTTCCCGCAGAAATCGACCCAGAGTCCATCAAAGTCCGGTCCAGAGGCTGAGGTGAGTACGTCCTCGCCATTCTGAACAACACATGAACACACCCTCTGTTTCCTTCACCCTCCTCTTCTTTCGTTTGATCCGACGCCGCAGAACAGTAGTCCCGCCCCTGTGTTTAGGCCACACCCCTTTATGTTTCTGTTGATGTTTGTGTGTCTGCTGTTCGTTGTCAGAACGTTTACCCCTCCAGACGCTCCACCCACACAGATGACTCCGCCCTCATCATGGTAAGATCGAGATGCCATGCCCCTAAAATGAAGCTTGCATCTCATTACCGGTTTCCAAAATAAAAGCATGTGAAGGAAGCACTGTGATCAGAGCATGTGAGAGCACCGCTCCCTCTGTGCAGCATGAGGTCAACTGAAGCTGGCCTGATGGCTTCAGAGGTGGAAGGAGAGTTTTTCCTTCCACTTAGTCTTCCTGTTTTCATCAGTTTTCTTCTGAATCCGGTCGGTTTTTCCGTGCATGTTGGACCATAAGACGGCGGCAGCTTGCGGTTTGGTTCTTTCAGATCCCGATTCTGCATGAAGCTTTAGGGACCGCTGCGTGTAAACCAGCTGGTATCTCTTCTCTACGGGTTCCGTCTCTCAGCTGTTTGTCCAGATCCTTAAATCTTTTGGTTCTGTGTCTCACAGCAGAGGGAGATGAGTGAAAATGGTGTGTTTTAGAGAATCTAAACACAGACTTTCACTTCCATTTAGTTGGAATGTAAAACTGTACTGTTGTTTCCCAGCAGGGGGAGGACAGAGCCACCCTGTCTCCTACAGGTAAGACCACCAACAAAGCCTGACATCCACTCTCCGCTCACTTCGACACCTTTTTACTCTGAGCCTTTTCTCTTCTCTCAGCCAATCAGTCACCATCATATCAAAACTTGGGGGGCGGAGCCTCCAGTCAGACAGGCAGCGTTCGTCCTGAGAGCTTCCTGTATCGCCTTGGACAAAGAGACGAGAAAAGAAGAGGTGTGTGTTTTCCTGCTTTATTCTACCTCTTAGCTCTGGAGGATGTGACCTTTCCCTCTCCATCCTGCAGGGGACCCAGCTGTTGCTCCTTCTCAGACCAAGCAGGAGGCTCCTGCGGCTCCTCCTTTGGTGGGAGAAGATGCGGAGCTGGTGGAGCAGCTCAGGAAGGTACGTAGCTTTTTTTGCTCCACCTTTGTAGGAGCTGCTCTGCGCCTGCTTCCTTCACCTTCTTCATCTTCCTGCCCAGAACATTGAGTCCCGACTGAAGGTGGCGCTGCCCAGCGACCTGGGAGCCGCTCTGACGGACGGCGTGGTGCTGTGCCACCTTGCCAATCACGTGAGGCCGCGCTCCGTCCCCAGCATCCACGTCCCTTCCCCCGCTGTGGTGAGTGCCTCTGACCGGTCTTAAGCTATCGAGTGAGCTGACCCCTCGCTGACCTATGTCTCTGCACCCCTGCAGCCTAAACTCACCATGGCCAAGTGTCGCCGCAATGTTGAGAACTTCCTGGAGGCGTGTCGCAGGATCGGAGTCCCGCAGGTAAACAACACACCTGAGAGACGGAGCAGGGGTTTGAAAGGCTGAATCCAGATGAGCTGACAGACTGAAAGCTTCGCCAGATCAGAACTAGAAAAAAATTATTTCTGAGATGTTTCCTCGTGCCTGATGGAGCTGGCAGAGAAGTAACCACCATCAGAATGATCAGAGCTGCTAAAATAGGAAAACAGGCTGCTGGCTAACTTTAAACACCAATAAGACTTTAAATCTTTAAAAGCAAAATCATATTTTAACAAGTTTTCTTTGTGCTTCCTGCAGTGTGATGGGGAATGTCTCTGAACTGATTCTCAGATTAATCATAGAGCATCTTAAATAGATTCAACATAGTTAAATCATTGATCTAAATCGGAGCAACAAAGCGACAGGAAATAAAATCAAGTAGATTTAAACAGCCTCAGCTTTAAGTAAAGATCAAGTAAATGACACAAAGACAAAATAATCAAATCTTTGATTAAAATAGATTTGATTTATTAATAATGTTGAATAAATTAGTCATTTTCTGTGAATATTGATTCACTTTTATTACCTATCTGTAGAGAAATAATTCTTTTTCTGTCAAATTAATTTATTAAACTTTGTCTAAACTAAATACTTTAAACAAAATATCTCAATAATATTCTACATTTTCTGGGTAAATTTGATGTGATTTTTATAAGTAAATAATTTTTTTTCTGTTCAGACGTCTGGATTCAGTCTGAAACCACCTGATGATGAAGCTTCTTCTTCTCCTCCTTCTAAAGTAACAGCTGTACCTCGTCTCTTCATCTTCCTGCCTTCCTTTTTCTCTCCGTCCTCATTTTTCACCGTGTCCATCACTTCCACACACACTCAGGACTGTCTCTGCTCGGTGGAGGAGGTTCTGGAAGGGAAGGGGGGTGGGCTTTATGGGACACTACAGGCACTACTCTCATTGGCCCCGCCCACTCTAAGCCCCTCCCTTCAGGTTCAGATGGCCGGCTTCGCCCTCTTTTACCTGTCCATCATGTCGGCCCTCTGTGCCATCTACGTTCACCTGGCGCCGCACGCCTAGATCTGACTGGACCAGAACCGCAGTAACGAAGCCCAGTTGTTTGCACGTAGGAACAGAAGTTCTCTAGTTAAACCGTCTGAGAAGGGTCAGCCCTGCTGTTGCCTCTGTAACCTCGCTGCTCCATCGTTAGGAGCAGCTGCTGGTTTTTACCTAAATGATCCTGTTAGCCCTCAGGAGAAGGTAGAACTTGTTGGCCCGTCTGTTTCCACATCCTGCCAGTTGAAGCTCCGCCCCCTCTGTGCCTTATGTCCACCTGCCTGTCTGAGTGTTTTCTACTGTTCTTACTGTGTGTGAAGTGGATCAGAACCTTTCGTCCTCTCTTACAGTCAGACTGTAATAAATCCGTGAACGTTGCTAGAATCAGAACTCTGCTGCTTGAGTTGGACACCAAGTCTTTGCTAATGTCCTCTTTGCTGCTCACCGTTGGTCCTGCTTCCATTACCGAGCAGTGAATAAAAACCCAGAACGCTCCGGTGATCAGAACTTTTTGTTCTAGTAATGAGTTTCCAGGTCCATTCCACTGGAACCGTTACTCTCACAGACTTCTTCCTGATGATCATGTTGTGTTGCTGCTGTAAAGTCAGAAGATGAGATTAAAGGTCAGCGGAACCATCAGTGGCTGATGTCGGCACCATTGCTCACACTTCAGCTGAACCCAACACCAAAGAGCTCCGGTTCCTCTAATATCCAGATTTAGTTTCAGGGAACCGAGCAGTGCTCTCTTTAACCCTGATCTTTAAAAAACCTGAACACATCCCTTTTTATATGGTGAAGGACGATGATGATGATGATGAAGAATGGTGATGTTTGAATGAGGCTCTGCACCTCAGCTTGGTCCTGCTTTTGGACGAGTTATTTTTTCTCCAAGTTTCTCTAAATAAAGTTGAAAAACAAATGAATCCTGTTTGTTTGTTACTTGAACATTTCACCTCCTCAGAGTGTCTTGAAAGTGTTGCCTGAGCGACCAGAAATATTTCTGAACATCCCAACCTTCCTTCTTTTAAGCTACAGAAACATGTACTCCATCAGCCAGCTGACTTGCAGTGCTCAGAAGCAGGTGTGGGTTTATGCATCACACAGAAGGGGTGTCCTTCATTGATTCCAATATCCAGAGACCAGTAAGCTGCTCATGCTTGTGTTCAGATGAAACTACAACTCCCATCAGCCCCTGGAACTGCATTATTGGCAGAAGCCTATATTTTTCATCTCTAACTGCTTCCCTTTCCTGCATTACTTTTTTTAAACCTTTTGTTTTACCCCTCCTCGCTTCTTATCCTTGTGTTGTCATGGTTACAGTTATTTTGCTCTTTTGTTTGATTTGCCATCGTTTGACCCATCTTTCTGTTGACCCCCGCCCCTCGCTGTGTCTTCTTCTGTGGTGTTTTTCTGTGCAGAGTAAGTTGTGTCTTCCTCTTCACATTCTGGAGGAACGAGGGCTCCCTCAGGTGGCCGGGACAGTCAGTGCACTGCTGGACCTGGCTCCGCCCCGACAGTCCGTCTCCTCGACGACAACGCCGCCCGGAACCTCCGTCATGATTTAGCCCCCCCACCCCGCTGCAGCTGCACGCGCTCAGTCAGCCTCCTGTAACGGCAGCCGCCATATTCCACTGAGCAGAAAAAAACACAGAGCTGTCAAACGTACACGAGTCACCTGGACCGGCTCAGCCTCGGAAGCTGTGGGACGTATGGAAGCCCATCAGAACCAGGAGTTGTAGTTAGAAATCTGAACGCTTTTTGGTTGAACTGAGTGAGTCGGTGTGAAGAGCAGGTTTTACTGCTAGAACTGGAGGAGAAACACTTCAAACAGGAAATTCTTTGAACTCTGAAAAGTTTAACTTAGTTGGAACAAATCCAACTCAGGCAGAGAGTTTTTGACCTTTTTGTTCTTGTGGAACATCTGATCTTTTTGTTTTTTTGTGGAAATATATTTTATTAAGTGAGGGAAAATTTTATTTTAAAAATTTTCTCTCAATCCTTTGAATTAATCTAAACCACAAACAAATTAAACTTAAAAAATAAGTTTTAAAGACCACTCATTGTTGTGTGAAAGTTACATTTTACACTAATTTACCATGGTTTTGTTTTAGCTTATGTTACACAGGTAAGCTTTCTGCAGAAATGGGCTTCCATACAGTTTCCATACAGACTTCCAGCAGGTGAGTGTTTTAGTCTGGATGTCGTGAGGAGTTCCCACTGATCCCAGTACACAGGAGTCAAACGGGCTGTCTTACTGGTGCAGGACTAATGACAGGAGGGGATCTGATGGAGACATAAACAGAGCTGAGCGCACACTGTCACTGAAGCAGTTTATTTGTCCTAAGAATGAGTCATTCGACAAATCTCTAAAGAGAAAATCTAAGTTTAAACACAGAAAGCTTATCGATAAGTCCACACATCATGAATACATATGCATTTTTTCTCTTTGAGACTAAAGATTTCAGCTTTTTTTAGGTCAGTTTCAGGGATTATTTCTTTTGCCTGGGTCAAAACAGGCCAAAAATCTCACCTGTTTGAATTAGAACAATATTTTTCTTATTTAAACAGAATTTCTGTTAAACTTCACTTTAGAGGTAAAGTTTACCGCAGTCATGTACAGGTAAACATGACAAGTAAAATTTTCTCCCAAACTCCAAATGTGTCCACAAGTTTTTGTGGAATATGTCGTCAGACTTAAGAAACCGAACCTCAAAATCTAAAACTTTGAATAAAGTTAAAGACTTTTTTTTCCCCCCCACATATTATGTTTTGTAATTGTTTAACCTACTTGTATTTCCTGTTGCGTTCCTGGACCTTAAAATGTCCGTATGGATTCAGACCTGACTCCCTTACCTGGAGTCAGGTTTCTCTTTCATTCGTCTCGTTGCATCCTCAAATATATCGACCAGCTTCATTTACTCGATGTTTTCACTTCAAACTTCCAAAAGATATTAACTGTCACTGCTTCAGTTTTAGTGCATTGGTATAAGTTAACTTGTACTGATTAATTAATTAAAAAAATAAGAGAAATATACTTTATTTTTCCATAGCAAGGAAATCAGGTGTAATAAGCAGGGAAGTGAAAGGCAAACGGAAGCATTTGGATACTAATGAAGGTAAAAACTGTACAGTAAGGGCAGATTTATAACACAAAAAGGTTTAATAATTATGTAACTTATTAAAAAACGATTTACACTTCTACATTTATGAGTGTAAATAAGTAGCTACAGTAAGTAGCTAGAGTATATACAGTAAATAAAAACAGTTTTTTTGGCAGTGACACCAGTTATGATGTCTAATAGCTACTGGGAGTAAGGATCTGTGATAAAGTTCTTTTGTGCACCCTGGATGCAAACATGTAAACTGGTTAAATTAAAACTTTTATAATCTTGAACAATGCTAAACTGTGACACAGTTTTTTAAAGAAAATATTTAAAATAGACCCTCATTCTAATAATCTTGACTGCCGCTGCAAAGAAAAAGTATGTTTAAATATTATTAACTTTGTTTTCAGCTAGCATACATTTATAGCATTAGTTACCATTACCAGAGATTTTTGAAGTTATGGATGTTAGGTGATTTAAAACCAAAATATAGTAACCCAAAAACTTTGACTGAACATGCCAAGGCGGTCGGTGATAGTTCGGGGAGGGCGTCTAGCATAAAAACTTCGCCATGTCGGCCAGTCACACCAACTCGCCATGGCGAATCCCAGCTAAGGCAGCAGTCGATAGGAGGAAAACAAACTAGATGTAGATGGAATTGGGAACCAAGCTGCTCCAAATTATACAAACGAGCGTTACACCTGTCAGGGATAGTTAAATGCTAGCGTTATGTCAAAGAAAAAAAAGAAAAAGAAAGTGATAATAAACAGAAACTTGACTCAAAACTATCATGCAGTCTTTGTTTGATACTAACAAGCTTCATGTAGCAAGTGGAAACGAGTATATCACTCAGTATATTACACTACGCCAGCAAAGTAGATTTCTACACCTTGCCTGTTGAGGAAATTTCAGCAAACATAACTAGCTGTGGATAAATACCCAGAGCACCGAGCTGAGTGTGATGCATCGTTTAATGGTGGAGCAGGAAATGGCTCCATGTCTGACGTCTCCATCAGATCCAAACACCTTTACCAACACCTGTGGTCTGTATTCTTGGGGCCGAATGAGCGATTTATATCATGGTATATGCTTGTTTCATTCAGCTGGTTCGGTTTCCTGTTGTCCTGATGGGTTTAGTGGACGGACTTGCCTCACTTGAGGCTGACGATTACAAGAGCAGTGTCAGGCAACCTCTGTTGCATGCTGGGACTTTTTCATGTAAATATATATAAATATACATATACATGTGTAGATATATTGTGTATTTGAAGCTGAAACCTGTCTGTTGCCATGACGACACTGCCGGTTGTAGGTCACTGTGGGTTTGCTGTAGCAGTTGGTCCTGCTCTGAGCACACTACGTTTATTTATGGAGCTCATTTAACACAGGAACACAATGACAGGAAGCAGCTTAATTTAAACATGTTTACTGAGGCCACATGCTGCGTTTAGGCACGGTGGGACATCACTAAACACTAATCTAAAAAAACACTTTCAATTTGCTCATGTTTTGAACCCTGTAGCTTCCTGAGTTTTGGCTCTGTTTAAGAAACACATGGATCACAGTGCTTTTGCTGATTGACCTGCTGCTTCACACACATCATCTTCATTCAAGGTGTGAGAAGAAGAGTGTCCTGGTGCCTCCTGTGTGGTTGTGAACGCGTCAGAGCACTGAACCTCAAGTTCGAAAGTTAACTGATGAAAATATTGATCTGATCTGTAGTCACATCTTCTGTCAGGTGAAGCTTGAAGCTGATGTTGCCTCTGCCTTTAACGTAGAAAGTGGAACATTAGGTTAATAAAAACACCTGCCAGACTGAACTCAGGGCTTTTTACAGAAGCTCAGTTCTTCAGGGGACAAGTGGGCCTGTGTGACAGGTGACTGGGTGTTAAAGAGACTTTGGAGTCAAGGTTTCTGTCCTGCAGCAGTGACGGGTCATGTGACAGTCTCACTGTTTTTAAAGGACATTCCACTTTTTCTAAAGGACAAACGTGTTTTTACTTTTTTCTGTACAAAAGATGGAACTGACTGTTTGAAGAGTAAACATAAAATAAATATTTTAATGTGAGTTTTCTCTTCTTTTGTGTTTGTTATTTTAATTATTAGAATAAAGTGTGTACTTTCATTTTATTTGTCAGAGCTTAAAACATTTCAGCACAGACCAATCTGCTCACAGCTAACTGAAAAGGGTTAATGCTCAAAGCAAAATAACTTATTACCATGAACAATAATTACTCCAAGTTCTTTTTAAAGTTCACTGCTTCTAAGTTTTGGATTTCAGAATAAACCAGGGCTTATTCTAATGATATGAGCAAGCAAAAATGTCTTTAATAGCCAGCATAATGTTGGCAGTATTATGCTGTGGGACCATTTTCCTTCTCATATTTTGTGTTATTACACAGAGAAAATATGGACCATCAAAATCAGCAGCTAAATAGTTGAAACTTTGACACAGGATGACGCCCCAACAGGGAGAGGATCCCAAACACAGATCCAGACTGGTTTCTGAATTGATGCAGGGTCATTTTAAGCTGTTCGGACAAAGCAAGAAAAGAAATCTATTTTTCAAAATGAACCTTACCAACTCTTCCAGAAAGATTGGCAAAATGTGTGTAAAGAAAATAGCTAGAGAAAAACATGGTTGAAATGCAATCTGCTTAGAGAAATTCTACTACGGTAAATATATGTGAGGGTTTAAGGTATCTAGATGACTGCCTGTAGAGATGCTTGATATAGGAACAAAGCTTTTGTTAATATGTCAATAAGTTTGACAGTAACTTAGTTAATACAGCGCACTGTGTACAAGGTGGAGGAATTTGTTTGGCACCAGTCATACGTGACATAATTGAGTATGCTTTGCTAGAAAATGATACAATTCAAACTATTATTAAAAAAAATCCCAAAATGTATTATATAAATAACGTAACTTATACACATAAAAGCGTAATTCTAATGTAACAAAGATCAAAAGATGCCCTTATGGAATCATACTTTTTTTTTTTTTTTTCCATTTTCAAAAATGAGACAAAACAAATGTGCTTTGTCTGCTGCTTTATATCAAATGGAGTCATGTTTGACCTTTCCAATATGGCGCCTTTTTAAACTTTACAGCCATTTGTAGTCCCTTTCTCATATGGCTTTCAATGTTTGTTACTTTTTTGTTTTTTAGTACTGACCACTGATTTTTTTATTCACTGGATTGCTGATAGGCCGTTGGTAGTACACGGTGCTGTGAAGTCGCCAGCCGCCATATTGGTACTCCATAGTTAGACCGGTCGGAATGTAAACAATATGTGCGCTACAGCATCGAACAACGATGATGTTCTCATTTTCAGGAGGGAGCTTAAGACTTAAAACAAAGGTAGAATCATCACTTTGACACGCACGTCAAACTACCGTAATGTATGGTAAAAAATAGGCGCATCACATTGGATATTTATTATGAAGTCTATAAATCTTGTAATATTACAAACAAATCCAACACAACAAAATTAGTGTGCTAATGGAGCATAATAATACTGTAGGCGGTAAGAATATTACACGAACACACACAATGTCTGATGATGTGGCAAAAGTACTAAATTATATACATGTTATACACGTGTATTGATTACATTGTTATACAATGTAGGGAGTACCAAGATGGCGGCCGGTGACTTCAGGTTTTCGGTGTATCAGCAATACGGAGATCAGTGGTACTGACTGTTAACTTTCTGCTCAAGCTGTCTTCAAGTGTGTGAAAGCTTGTAAGATTTTTTTCTTTTTGAGGATTATAAAAAAAAAGCCACTTGTGGTTTGGAAATACTGTTATTAATACTTTAATTTTGGAATTATTCATTTGTGTTAACTGTCATTAGTTGGAGTAGCAGTTGATTTTAATTATATTTTCATTTTATGTTTTGAATGATGTGTTTTTGGTGTTTATTTTGCTTAGTTTTTGTGGGTTTTTTTGAACAGGCAAGTCTTTGGGCAACTCCCTACACACTGATTACCCAGCAGGCCCCGCGACCTGTCTTTTCCTCCATCTTTGTGGACTGTTCGCAGGTAAGCTTCGAACTGTCCGATTAAAGATGAAAATTACCGCCACACACTCACAACTGCCTTCAATACTTGCATATCCAGTGTGTTTGGATATTCATCTGTAATTCGGGTAGTTTGTCTCGCTGGTTAAGTTTCGGATGGAGAAGATAGAAGTCAGATTGTGGCGCTAACAGTAACTAGCGGAGAGGATTCCGACTTAACCCGTTTCCCACGGCGGAACAGACTACAAGAGGCTGGCGGATGGGTTTCCAGTCCTCTGGTTGGATATAAGTTCACTGTTTGGGCCATAAAGGTCATACCCTCATATCAAACTTTGCTGGAAAGCATTAAATCTAGGACCGATGTTTGGCTTACCCACGTTTCTGCTTAACCTGTGGGTTCCGGTTCTAATGAAAGTATCCAAACTGATCCCTGTGCGTTTCTGGTTCTTTTTAAATGAAATATGTCTGGTTATTTAAATACAGCACGGAAGCTTAATACAACCATATTTCTATATGGTCTCATGCTGTGGAATATCAGTAGTTCCTCTGGGATTCTGCAGTGTTTTCATTAATAGCTTCTGAGGTGCAATGCTCTGTTTCTATCTAATGTGTTCTATATCTAATAGTTCTATTTGTTTTAGGTGATTGCACCTGAAGAGAACAAAAATGCCTGGAAGGTACGTTCAGCCCTTTATCTGTTCAATGAATGAATTTCTGTACAGAAACAGAATTTCTCTGGGTTTTGGTTCAAACTAAATCAGGTTTCAGGGTTGTTGAATATCTAGAATAGATAGTCAGAACACTGGCTTCTGGTTCTGCACCCATTTCCTGTTTTATCATCAGATTCTTGGACCAGTGTTTGACCTCTGACCCCTCTCTTTCAGACTGTGGAGTAAGGCCATCTTCACCGGCTATAAGCGCGGTCTAAGGAACCAGCGTGAGCACACAGCGCTACTGAAGCTAGAGGGCTGCTACAGCCGCGATGAGGTGGACTTCTACCTGGGCAAACGATGCGCTTACGTCTACAAGGCCAAGAAGTGAGTCCTGTGGCCCGCTACTAAATTCTGCCGCTTCAGGCTGAGACTAACTCTGTGTGTTTGCAGGAACACAGTGACGCCTGGCGGTAAACCCAACAGAACCAGGGTGATCTGGGGGAAGGTGACCAGGGCCCACGGAAACAGCGGGATGGTCAGAGCCAAGTTCAGCAGCAACCTGCCCGCTAAGGCCATTGGACACAGAGTCCGGGTGGTGAGTTCTTCTGCTCCTTCTTTCAATCCTGCAGCATCTTTAGTACTAAGCATCTTTACAACAAAAGGGAGGTTCTGTTTACGTCCAAATCAGACCAGCCACGTTTTCTAGGGTCATTATGGCTACGTTCACACAGTAGCCTGAAGTGACCCAAATCCTGTGGTGGTTTTGTTTTTTTTGCCCATGTGCAACCTTTGTAATCTTTTCATGACAATCCGAACAACTTGGATTCGATTTTTCCAATGCGGCTGAGGCCACTTGGCTATGTGGTCCTGAATCCCATAAGAATCTAATGCGACCTGTGTCTCAACAGCCAGGTCGCATTAATCCGACCTGTATGCCATCAATCCTGACAAAATTCACTGTTCTGTGTCTTGCTATGCAGATGCGGTAGGAAAACGGCAATCATGGCGAACAATGATGGGCAGAGTAGTGTCTAGATTCAACCCTGTTAAAAAGATCTGAGTTTTAGAGGTTGGGAAAGATTGCAGGCCCATTAAGGCCTGCATTGTGAATCTAGCCTATGGGTGTTTTGACTGAGTATCTTTGCCCAACAAATTGTAAACAGAGACTAATCTGGAATCAGTTATGAGACTCTAAAAGAATTTTTATTTTTAATAAAACGTTATATTATTACAAGCCATCAATCTAATAGTGGGGTACTCAAGAGTTTGTATATGTTGGTTTCATTTAGACATAAAATATATCTACTGTATTACATCCGATGACTGGAAAACATTTATGATTCAAGGTAGAAAAACTGAATATTTTTGTTTCTGATTTGAACAGTTGATCTGATTGCGTTGGTGAATCTAAGCAGCTTTATGATCCTCATCATCCAGGTGTAGTGGATCTGGTGGGCAGCTTGGTGAAGCTGTGGTGTCACAGCGCTCTCTGCTGGCTTTTATACTTCCTCCAATGTTATGAAATATAATGCAGGGAGGGGGTGTTATTAACCCTGATCCATATTTGACCTGAATTTGGCTCAGACAGCAGACTCCTCCTCAGACGGGGACTCTGTTGTTCAGGAAGACATCCTGATTCTCACAGACAAGTGACCCGTTAACTGGAAGCTTTTATTGTGGAGGCATAGTTGATTTCTATGGTCAAACTATCAGAACAGAGTCATTACGTCACTATGTATGTTGACTGTTTGGCCCATCACTCTGGGGTCCGTTTTACTGAGTGCTGATGGTGAGTTCAGATTGTATCAAGGTGTCCCTCTGAGTTCTGCTCTTCTAACAGTCCATGAAGCTTTAGAAGCTGAAGTGGGTCTGAAAGTGTTTAACATCCAGGCTGGACTCAGTCACAAAAAAGGAGACTTACTGTGTTTTAAAGGTTTATCAATTGAATTTGGGTTAATGTTCACGTTCCAGAGATGAAGCATGACTTTAAAAAGCTTTAAAACCTTTAAACTTGATCTTTTTGGTTCCGGGTGCAGCAATCCAGCCTTCCTCTATGCCATTATCACTTTGCTACATAAGGTTGTTTTAATATTTGATTTGTTGCCAAAATTAAGGATGTCCCGATCCGACCTTATTTGATAAGATGAGCCCCAATACGATTATCTGATTTGATTGGTCACCATCTAAAATCTCAGATATTTTCATGCTGATAAAAACTTTCTGTTTGCAGTTTCTGTCACTCCTTTGTAATTTTTACATGGAATTGTACCAGAAATTACAAAGTTGTATCGGGACCCCTGGCCAGGCTGATGATAAAATTAAACAAAATGATACAAAACAACCTTCATTTTTATGATCGCCACTGACTGTAGAGTAGGGAAGTTTACTGAGGGTTAGGTCTCTTATTATGAAACAGTTGTGGTGTCTTTGTTCTGACTGTGTCTTCCTCTCTCTGCAGATGCTGTATCCATCCCGGGTGTGAAGAGCGACCATGTTTGTACAGAAATAATAAAAACTGATCAATAAATGGGTCGGCACAAAACACTTGTTTGTTTTTTACCTCTGCATTGGATCTGCTGAACCGGGTGGTTCATCACAATAATTTAATTTGTTATTGAGCAGTGAAATGCTCTGAGTGTTAATTCTGTAAGGAGTTTCAGATTAAGATTACTTCCCTTTAATTAAATGGTAAAAATTTCAAATTTTAAGGCAGTCTGGTTCCCTCTTTCTGATGCTTGTTATAGGGAAGTTTAAAAGCAAATCTTAAAGTAAGGCATTATTGATGGAACTGTAGAGTTCTTTGATATTAAAGATGTTTGTATTAAGCTTGGAACAAGGTGGATCTGTCCCTGGTGGCTTCACCTGCTACAGGGGGAAACCATCTTGTTATCTTATTAGAAAACCTGCATTTTTGTTAGGAGAGAATTAAGTTTGGAATTGTCTTTAAAATCCTGCCTTTAGTTCCATCTTTTCTTGTAAACATGAGGACTAAACCTTCAGAGAACAGAATATATATATATATGTCTGCTTCAAGTACATTAAAAGTGGACATCAAACGGCAAAATATGTTTTAAATAAATGTGATATTTTCTCTGCTCTATGTTCAAAGGTCTCAGACGTCCATGATCAGTGATCCACAGACAGTGTAGTAATTAGTAATTATGGGGATGATTTCTGAAACCTCATAGAAATGTTGGCCTCACAGCCAAGTAAAGTTGGCAGCGCGAAATGTTACTCGTATTGGAGTTGAATTTAAATAGCAGAAAAAATATTTAGGAAAAGGAGATATTCACCTTAAGTGTGTCAGTTCCAATGAATAAGAGAAATTAAACTTGCAATGATTATTTAACCACATTTGCACCAACAATGTGTTATATGGTAAAATTCTAAATGGGCTTCACTTATAAGGATCTTTATTTTGCTTCTGGTTTCTATGAATTTCATTGCCCATTAATAAACACTGCCTTATATTCCTAAATAGGGAAATAATATAAATCCTATCCCCTTTGGGCCTCATGTCTACATAAATTAAACTACCAAAATGAACATAATACAAATTCTTACAGTCTATTCAGTGGGACCGTCAGCTCTGTCAACCTGACTTCTGCACAACACAACTGATGATCCCAACCCCATTTATAAGGCAAGAAACCCTGATTAAAGCTGAGAGGACACCTGTGAAATGAAAACCATTTTAGGTGACAACCTCTTGAAGAGAAGGCCATGTGTGCAAAGCAGTAATCAAAGAAAAAGGTGGCTACTTTGAAGAACCTAGAATATAAGACAGATTTTCAGTCGTTTTAAGTATATAATTCCACGTGTTAATTCATAGTTTTTATGCCTTCTGTGTTAATCTTCAATTTTCATAGTCATGAAATAAAGAAAACTCTTTGAATGAGAAGGTATGTCTTAACTTTTGGTCTGTACTGTAGATGAAAATATATATTTCCCCAAAGTGTTTCACTGCTTTTACATATAAATAGGGTTTAATATATCTTTCTCTAAACTCTGGGATCCAATTTGACATAATCTTTCACTATTTTGAAGGCATCCTTTATAATGATCACTATGTGTGTTCATGGTGGGCAATTTCACCAGGGTAGCAGGGGGGAAGAAATCAAAAACGGGACAAAAGTTTATTTTAATAGTATCAGAATCAGACATACTTCAATAATCCCAGAGGAAAATTTGTCGTTACACGCTTCAGATATACAAACATTTGTATATATATATATATATATACACACACAATCCACACAAAATAATCTAAATATATACATATATAACTATATATATACATGTATGAATATATATATAACTATAAATCCAAATAAAGTGATAGCAACGTGCAAAAACAGTACAAAGAACGAACAAATGATTCCTGACCACAGGCAGGAATGATTTCCTGTGGTGCATCTGGGTAAGAGGAGTCTTCTGCTGAAGCAGCTCGTCTGCTGGACCAGTGTGTCGTGGAAAGGATGTGAGTACATTATCTAAGATGGACTGAAGCCTGGACAGCATCCTCCTCTCTGCCACGGTGGTCAGAGTGTCCAGCTGCTCCCCCACAACATCACCTGCCCTCCTGATCAGTTTGTTCAGTCTGTTGTTTTCAGTGACCCTCAGCCCACTGCCCCAGCATGTGACAGCAAAGAAGAGCGCGCTAGCAACAACAGACTCATGAAACATCCTCAGCATCGTCCCACAGATGTTAAAGGCCTTCAGGAAAAAGAGTCGGCATTGGCCCTTCTTTGTAGACCGCCTCTGTGTTTCTAGTCCAGTCAAAACTTATTGTTAAAGTACACTCCCAGCTACTTATACTCCTCCACAGTAAATCAACAGGAACCCCCTGGATGGAAACAGGGGTCACAGGTTTTTTTTGTCCCTCCTCAGATCCACTATAAGCTTCTTAGTCTTTGTCACGTTGAGCTGCAGATGGTTCAGTTCACTCCAAGTGACAATTTGCCCACCACAGTCCTGTATTCACTCTCATCACCCTTTTCAATGCAGCCAACAATTGCTGAGTCATCAGAAAACTTCTGAAGGTGGGAGGACTGAGAGCAATAGTTGAAGTCTGAGGTGAAAAGGGTTAAGAGGAAGGGGGAGAGGACAGTCCCTCAGGGGATAGAGTAGGGTCAATGTATACTGATCACACGCTACCAACAGGAAAATTAACCACATCTATATTTTCTAAATAAATGAGGGTGATCAGATGTTATGGAGGTTTTTGTTAATAAAGTTTTGCAAATATTTATACATTGGTGCTGTTTAAATCATTCTATGGTTCCTTCTCAAAATATTAGCATATTGTGATAAAGTTCATTATTTTCCATAATGTAATGATAAAACTTGAACATTCATAGATTCATTGCACACTAACTGAAATATTTCAGGTGTTTTATTGTCTTAATACAAATGATTTTGGCATACAGCTCATGAAAACACCAAAATTCCCATCTCACAGAATTAGCATATCATGAAAAAAAGTCTCTGATCGAGCAATGCACCTAATCATCTGAATCAACAAATTAATTCTAAACACCTGCAAATGATTCCTGAGGTCTTAAACTCCCACCCTGGTTCATCACTCAAAACCCCAATCATGGGTAAGACTGCTGGCTAAGACTGCTTGACCTGACTGCTGTCCAGAAGGCCATCACTGACAACCTCAAGCAAGAGGATATGACACAGAAAGATATTTCTGAACCAATAGGCTGCTGCTGTATCAAAGCACCTCAGTGGGAATGAAAAAGTGTGGCAGAAAACGCTGCACAACGAGAACCAGAAACAGTGGCAGAGGAGCCCATGACCCGCTACAGAGAAGCAGCACTGGACTGCTGCTCAGTTTTACATGTCATTTGGAAAATCAAGGTGCCGAAGTCTGGAGGAAGACTGGGGGAGAAGGAAATGCTTGTGAAGTCCAGTGTCAAGTCACGGTGAGTCAGTAATGGTCTGGGGTGCCATGTCAGCTGCTGGTATTGGTCCACTGTGTTTTATCAAGGGCAGGGTCAATGCAGCTAGCAGGAGATTTTGGTGGACTTTATGCTTCCATCTGCTGAAAAGCTTTATAGAGATGAAGATTTCATTTTTAGCACGACCTGGCACCTGCTCAAAATGCCAAAACCACTGCTAAATGGTTTACTGACCATGGTATCACTGTGCTCAATTGGCCTGCCAACACCCAAAAATCTGGATGAGCTAAAGGCTAAACGCTATCAAAGCACTCCTGGGCCTCCATTACACCTCAGCAGTGCCACAGTGCTTATTTGCCTCCATGCCATGCCACATTGAAGCACTCAGGGATTTCCCACCAAGTTTTGAGTGCATAACTGTACATAATTATTTGACTGTTGACTTTTTTGTATTAAGAACACTTTTCTTTTATTGGTCGGATGAAATATGCTCATTTTGTGAGATAGGAATTTTGGGTTTTCATTAGATGTATGCCAAAATAATCCATATTAAGACAATAAAAGACCTGAAATATTTCAGTTAGTGTGCAATGAATCTAAAAATATGGATGTTCAAGTTTTATCATTACATTATGGAAAATAATGAACTTTATTACAATATGCATAATATTGTGAGAAGGACCTGTATAATACAGTATACAGGTAAAACAGTTTTTCTTTATCATCACAGAGAAGACTTTTAGATGACTGAAAAAACAAACTCTCCCCTATATAACACTAGAACTGTTTTTTCCTTTAGCTCCGCCTCCTGGGGGATTCATCCAAGGGGAAAAACAGTCACACTTTCTGGGCATCATACACCATTAATATAGTACTATCTTTCGGTACAGAGGCCAGCACCATTTCCTTAAGGGTACCAGCCACCATTGGCCCCTGTCTAGAACCGCCCATGTGTGTTAGTTTTTAAATCACAAAAATAAAATAAAATGTGAATATTCAAATTCCTGGTCAGTGCCCATGATCTATATTTTAAAGTGAAGCAACCAGCCGCCATATTGGTACTCCCTAGTTAGACCAGTAGCAATGTAAACAAAATGTGCGCAACAGCATTGAACAACGATGATGTTGGCATTTTCAGGGGGCTTTTAAAATAAAGATTAATCATCACTTGGACACATACTTGCTGTTTCATAGCGTTGGTAGATTACCGTAACTTATAATAAAAAAAGGCACATCACATTGCAATCATTATGAAGTATATGAAAACTATAAACCATGTAATATGACACATCATACAAATCCATCATAACAAAATGAATGTGTTAATGGAGCATAATAATGTAGATGTGCCAGAAGTGCTAAATTGATGATGTACATGTAATATACATCTACTGATGACATTGTTGTGGTAATTACATATAATTACATATTACCATTGCCATTGACGTAAGCTGTAAGACATTGAGTTCCATTTCTGAGGTTGTTGATTCAAAACCCACATTAGACTTTGGGGAGTGGCGGCCTAGTGGTTAGAGTATAGAATACTGATTTCTATTCACTGGATTGGTGATTGCCCGTTGGTAGTACAGGGTTTAAGTGAAGCCGCCAGCCGCCATGTTGGTACTCCCTAGTTAGACCGGTCGTACTGTAAACAATACGTGCGCTAGAGCATCGGTCAAAGATGATGTGCTCATTTTAAGGGGGATTTAAGACTTTTAAAATAAAAATCTAACGCCCAGACTGCAGAGACCGCATTCATACGGGCGAAGCAGATTACTGGCCACAAAATGTCTTCCACGACGCCCCGCATCACCTACCTTCTCAATTGATGAGCAGGTTTTGTTTACATACATAATTTTACAGATAGTATTTCATTAGTCTGTGTTCTCAGTTCATCAACTTGCGTCGTAGTTATTAGCATAATGGGCCGATCTCAGCAATCGCTAGTTTGTTGGCTCTGCGCTGCCGTATAAAAATAGCCTCCATCAGTGCCTGATGTACAATTATAAATTGCAGATATATAGTGTTAAGCGGGCTGAGCTCGTAGATATGATAAATAACATATAGTTATGTATAATATATTACATTTCTGACTGTATATCCCTGTAATTATTACAAACTGTAGATTTAAGACTTTTAAAATAAAAAATAAATTCATCACTTGGACACACTTTTCTGTTTCATGCATAATAGATTACTGTAAAAATAAAATAGGCCATATTGCATACATTATGAAGTCAATGAAGTCTATAAATCATGTAATATAAAATCCATAACAACAAAATTTATCTGTTAATGGAGAATAATAATAATTAAGGACCAAAAGTGCTAAAGTGTTGATTGATATAATATACATGTATTGATGATGATTATTGTTGTTATAACATATTAAATATAATTTCAAAACTTTACATAAAAACTGAATTACAAGTAAATCTATGTTAATGACATGCATGCACAATTTGCAAATTTCCTATTTGAAAATTGTGAATGCATGATGGCATATACTTTAACGATGTGTCTGAAAATGGCTGAGTTGCTTTTTTCGTCAATATAACATGCAAAATATTTCAGCACATGACTTTTTGAAATTTGAAATACAGCAAACACTACAATAGCAACAGCATCATGCTCTCAACAAAGAATTACTACATTGGCATTTCACTGTGAATAACTTTCTATTTACTCTACTTTCTATTTTTTAACGTTAGACACAATCTTTGAATTGGTCTTATAGCTAGACTAATGTTACACTACATACAATACTATTGCATACGTTGACGTATATATGGATTTTCCTGGCTCAATCATCAACTGACCGGGAAATTACCAGTGAAACACCTTCCCAGAGCCAGAAAAATGCTTGTTTTTGCAGCCAAATGCTACACATTCAGCATTTCTGTGGGAGCGGGGGACTACCAATATGGCGGCCGGTGGCTTCACTTTTTTCAGGCTATCTGCAATCCAGTGAATAGATCAGTGGTCTGTTCACTCACACTTAGCCTGTAAAACTAACTAATTTGGTGTTTTCAGCTTTTAGATCCATTTTCGGATGAATTAGAGTCAAACCATAAATGCATTAAGTTTATATTTGTTGTGAAATGTAGAAAATGCTGGGTCTAATACAGCTCATTGAGGGATGCTTTGTTTTTTTTTTTTGTTGTTTTTTTTTTCCAAATTAGAGTGACAGAGAGATAAACAGTCTGATTTTCTGACTAACCAACTGGTTCAAACTACTTTTTCAGCTCACTGTCTCCTCAACATAATGGTTTAATTGTTTTTAACCCAACTTCCGCCTGTGACGCAACTTCTGCGTCGTTTGTGACGCCAGGCTGTGACTCCATTTCCCATGATGCCCCGCCCCACCGGCGCTGAGCCGCAGCAGCATCATTTGAGCGAAGCTGAAGGAGGAAAAAAAAGAGGAGCGGGACACGGACACGCGCGGACACACGGGCAGGTGAGAACCCGCACAGGTGAGGGCGACCAGGTGAACACGTGCGGGTGTTTGATCTCGGATGGTGTTCGGGCGCGCGGAGATCTCCGGTTATTAGCGCAGCATCCCAGGCTTTTATTTTGAAGGAGCTCTGAATGGTACCCTGTAGTAGCCGTACACGGTGTTCCAGTCACCGTACTTCAGAACCTCAAAGTACTACTGAGTAGCTGCAGGTATTCACCTGAAGTACAGCAGCGTTACTCTAGTGTGTAGTGACAACAAGTACATCCAGTTTTATTGTAGTACATGGATGTAGTACACACCCATACAAGTAATTTTGAACCTGAACACCTGAAGGCCAATTTAAAAGGTACACCCCTTTATTTCTTGTTTGGCCCTCTGCTGGGATTCTTCAGGTCTTAGATCCAAAATGTTGCTTCAGATTTTTCTCCTAATCATCCAGGAGGGGCTTTTTGGTTTTTGGGGGGTCTTCAGGACCACGGTGCAGGTGGATTCAGATCAGATGTGGTGAAACAGTCAGAACCTGTATTTAATGGACAGTGGGGGTTAAATAGAGCTCAGCTGGAACCAGAGGCAAGGTACACACTGAGGGGCCGAAAGTGGATAGGACCCAGAACCTCAGGGTCAATCTACACTATTGTAACAGGAAAATTAACGAGCACAACATCCATATTTTCTAAATAAAGAAAAAATATACTTTCCTACAGGCTATGCTAACAAATAGACACATGAATTTAAACATCCATGCTTCTAGATAAAAGGTACAGTGGAAACGATTCTTTCAGGTTTGAGTTCTGGGGTGAACATCTTTTCCTTTGTTATTACTTACCTACTTTTAAAAACAATCATTCTGCATAAAATTGATATTTATAACTACTGATATATTCATAAATTGATTATAAAGATTTTATTAAAATAGTTACTTATCTATGATTTCACTGAAGACTCCTAGAGGACTTTCAGAGACACATAATTTCCTCTTTACACCGTATAACACCAAATCTAGTTCTGAAAAGATCATGAATTCTGTGCTTATTATCTTTAATGTTAGTATATTGATGTGCATAATTAACCACAGTGTTTTTGTTCTCAGTTCTTGTTAATATATGAAAAATTTTAAATGTTTTGAATATTTCACTTGAGAGTATTACTGTTATTAGAGGGAAAATAAATTTTAGGGGTGGCCAGTGATTGGCCCCCCATCTAGCTCCGCCCCTGGTTGGAACTGAGAGACTCTAGATTTTCCATAAACATCCATACCATCATCCCTCCACCTGCCTGACCTGCTGATGACAGAAACAATCCCTGCTGGACCATGATGCTTTGGGTTATTCTTACTCCAAATTGGAGCTGAAAGTGAGAGCAGACTGTTTTACCAAAAGTTCTCCTGCTGCTATAGTCCATTCTCTGTCATCCCTAAATTTATTCATTTTGTGAAAATCCCTGCCGTTGAGCATTTTGTAAGATATCTAACTTGGAACCAATGACCGTAGCCCCTTCAAAGCCACTTAAATCCCTATTCTTTCTGATTTTGATGCTTAGAAGAATGGCACTGAGATGTTGCTATGCTGGTTGCTATAGGCAACTCTGCGCTGCCAGTGTTGCCCTGACTCTTGTCGCTCCCGTGTCTTTTATGACTCCTCTGCAAATGTTTCAAAGCCTTTTACTGTAGTTTTAAGAAGTTTTTCTTTGTGTCTCTACAGGTTTTCGTCTCCTCCAGTTCTTTGAGGATTTTCTACTATTTTAGAGGTTTTTGCAGTCCCCCCCACCCCAAGAATCCTCCTGTTGTTTAGTGGGTTGGGGTCAGAGGTCACGCCTCCATGTGGTCTGATAGAACATGAAACAACATGAATTTGATAGGAGCGAGTCAGGATTACTGCAGACCTCCTGTGGTGCGCCGTCATGGTCAGAGGTCAGTCAGAACCAGGTGAGGTACCAACCACCACCACCATCCACTCAGAGAGGGCAACAAGGATGAAGCAGATTCAAATCTGTTGAATCCTTTAACCGTTTAAAGGGCAGGTTAGCGTTTTTGATCACTTGCATACCCCTTTACAAGTGGAGTCCCCACTGTCTCTCAGTGAGGTCTTGAAGCAAAAGATCTACATCCAGCCATTCAGATCCTGCTACATGGCTGTACATGTTATTTTGCCATTTGACCAATTAGATGAGCCCTTGAATGATAAATGACCTACTGTAAATTTACTAGGAAAAAAGTTAAGACAAGAAAAAAAGGTTAAAATCTAATTGAAAAGTACAAAAGTTAATAAGCCTATTTCATAATTATATTTAGGTTTATAAAATAAAAATGTAAGTGCCAGTATCAGCATTAATGCCTCTAAATTTATGTTGGACCAAAATGAAATGTGTTTCTTTCACTCTCAGTGTGTTTTTCATGAATTTCTTCTAGCACTTTGGTATTTTTCTTAATATATTCATGCAAGTTGGTGTTTCTAGGTTTTACATTGACATAAATTTTTGCCATCAAAATATTCACATTTTCTGAATGTTACAAAGGTAATGAGGTCTTTTCCTGGATTCCAATAACAGTAGCTTGAAATTTGGATCAAAGTATTTCACTGAGTTCCCTATAAAGGGTTAATGAATGTTCTTAGTCAAATTGGGAAGTTATCCTACAAAAACAAACAAAAAGGGAGAAAAAGGGTTCCGCCATTTTTAAACTCGTTAGAACCCTTTGACTACAGCGCCATTAAAGGGAATTGGACTGAATTTAAACTATAGCGCAACGTTGGTCGGTCTTTCAAATTAAAAGCCTCAGAGACCGAGGAGGAGAACAAAGCTGCAGTCTGTTTATGTAAAAGGCTCCGCCCACTCTGTCATGCTGGGTAAAGCGCCTCGAGCTGATTGGCTGAGGCAGACAAAGCTGCGAGCCATCGGATTGGCTGCTGCAGAACGTGACAGGATGACGAGACAGGAACGTGAGCTGTGCACGTGTTCAGTCCGGCGTACTGGGTCTGAGCACGCGCTGTTTATCCCCCAGAGCAGCCAGTCGCCTCTGCTATGGATGTGAGGAAATTCAGAAGCAGGTCCAGCCATTAAGGCATCTGTACTCAGCTCCAGGATCTACTTTAGTCAGGATTTAATTTCTGTTTGAAGATGTCAGAACCAGGCCCTGTTTGCCACACACCAGAACCCGAACCTGCTTCAGTCACAAACACAAGCTTTTACAGCATCGGCTGTGTTTCCATGGTTACCGTCTCAATAGCAGGCAGGCAAAGAGCAGCAGGATTCGCCCTGTGTGAGCTGATTCTGAAGAGCAGGCTCCCAGACTGGGGGTCGGGCCCCCCTGGTGGTCGTGACTCAAGTGGGGGGTTTTCCAAATGGTTTTCACAACCATTATGACGGGAACCCTAAACTGAAGGGAAACTATAATTAGAAAACAGAAATGTACCATTAAATAAATAGATGTAATATTTATTTATCTAAAACGCCATTCAAATAGGATTGAATAAAAAATGTACATTAAATATTTAAATGTCCAATAAAATAATAAAAAAATCCCATTTAAACTAATGAACTTTATCATTAAATATTGTACATTTAACTCAATCTAATAACATTACTCTGTACTTAAAAAGTTTGATAAGAGAAACATCTTCGTTTTCAGGTTGTCCTGGGTTTGTCTGAGGACAGACCAGCTGGTTGCCACGACGATGAGCTGTTGAATGGTGGAGCTACAGGGAAGAACAATGGCCCAGAGGATAGGTAATACACACACACAAACACACACACAGGTGAGGACCAACACTGTTGGAGCTTTGAACTCCACCGACAAAAGTTCAATGAGAAAAATCAGTCATTAATGATATTTAGATTTATGGGATCAAATCATTTTGCTTAGATATTTACATGCAAACTGAAGCCTATGTTGCACTCCAACAGTTTTATGCATGAATATAAGGTGATTTGGTGGCTATATTGATTCCTGAGGTATGTTTACATGAGTTTTGTCCACCGAAAGGATTTTTTAGTGATAATTCAACCTATTAATGAAATTTTGTCTTTTTTTTATTATAAGAAAAAGGGGTTTTAATTTCCACAGTTGTAACGGAGCATGAGGAATATTAATCTATTAACTGAACAAACTAAAAGGGCACTTATTTGATTTATTTATGTATTTGTAAACTTTTAAAATATTCTTGATTTGAATAAATGTATGTTATTTCAGTGAGAACCATACACTAATCAAATACTTTGAACTCCACCGACAAAAGTTCAATGAGAAAAATCAGTCATTCATGATATTTAGATTTATGGGATCAAACCATTTTGCTTAGACAACATGCAAACTGAAACGGACGAACGGGTCCACTCCTTTGGAGTCTTCATACTTGGAAACAGAGTCCAGTGTTTTTTTTTTTACTGTTTTGGATTGACTATGACCTGGATGACTGAGAATCTTTAGGGACAGATAATGTGGAAGGAGGACACTCTGCTCTGCGCTGATGTTAAACACAATGTGTATTTGTCAGTCAGTCAATGCTCTGCTCTCTGTCTTGTCCTCAGAAACTCAAATCAATTCAATTCATATATTCATTTTAGTCCATCCATCCTAACTAACATCCTGACTTAAATCACTATAGAGTGGGAACTATATAATAGACTTTACAGTGAACTAAGTTAACTGACCATTTGGACAGATGACCACTACTTTTCGCCTCCCCTCGCGGGTAACGCGTGACTCTGGCTTCCCGCACGGTGCATGCACTATCTTAGTTCTCGTTCGCTTCCCAAATTTAATCCTATGAAGCTTTGCAAGGAGATCTGTGGCAGAGCAGTCTGGGATATATTCTGCTCATCTAATGACTATGGATGTATGCTATTTTTCAAGGTGCATTGTGGGGATTTTGAGATCACTACTTTTCATCCTCTCACACCTATATGTAAAATAGCGCAACCCCTTTATCATGTTTTTATTTAGGGGTTAGGGCAGACGTTCAGACAGAGCCATTGACCTGCAGATCATGCTTCTCCTGCATGAGCAATCCAACCTTCGCTTGCATTTTGTCACTGACTCTTCAGCCTGCAATTCCTCCCACTGAGCATGCATGCAGCAGCAGTGGAGAGGAAAAACTTCCTTTTAACAGGAAGAGAAACCTCCAGCAGAATCCAGTAGGTCATAGTGTGTGAAACGGCCATCTGCTCCAGGCCCCACTGGGGCTAGCTGAGACATGTTTTGAGACATAGAGAAAGAAGCAGAGATAAAAAAATATATATATATCTGTTCTATAGCTCCACGGTGTGGCCTCAGTACTGGAAATCATTGATTAGATTGAGAAGAGCTCAAAGCCAGCTCCCATGTCAGAGGATAAAAGAGCATTAGCTGGATAAAATAAACAGTAAGTCAGAGAAACAGGACTACACTGAAAAACAGGCAAAGCTCCAACTTCTACAAACAAAGGTGTTAATGGCGGCAGCACAGCTGATAATTCTCTCCATGATAATTTCACAGCCAAACAGGAATGGTACTGATGAAGCTACACTGACAAGAAAAAACAGAGAAAAAAAATAAAGCTAGAGGCTGAACTAGTTAATACTGCAGAGTGGGAGAATAGAGATTATGAAAATTAGCATCTCTGTCCTTCAGCAGTATAAACAGGCAGCTGCACAAATGTAACTACACTGAAGAAAATAAGTATTTGAACACCCTGCTATATCGCAAGTCCTCCCACTTAGAAATCATGTCTGAAATTGTCATCTTAGGTGCATGTCCATTAGGAGAGACATAATCTAAAAAACTAAATCCAGAAATACATGATTTTATTGAACTATTTGTATGATACAGCTGAAAATTAAGTATTTGAACACCTGAGAAAATCAATGTTAATATTCGGTACAGTAGCCTTTGTTTGCAATTACAGAGGTCAAACATTTCCTGTAGTTTTTCACCTGGTTTGCAAACGCTGCAGGAGGGATTTTGGCCCACTCCTCCACACAGATCTCCTCTAGATCAGTCAGGTTTCTGGGCTGTCTCTGAAAAACATGGAGTTTGAGCTCCCTCCAAAGATTCTGGTCTTCTGATTTAGGTCTGGAGACTGGCTGGGCCATGCCAGAACCTGGATATGCTTCTAACAGAGCCACTCTTGATTATCCTGGCTGTGCGGGTCATTGTAATGTTGGACCCACCTTCAATGCTCTAACTGAGGGAAGGAGGTTGTTCCCCAAAGTCTCACAATACATGACCCCAGTAATCTTCTCCTTAATACAGTGCAGTCGCTCTGCACCATGTGCAGAAAAACACCCCCAAAGTATGATGCTACCAGCCCCATGCTTCACAGTAGGGATGGTGTTCTGGGATGCTACTCATCATTCTTATTCCTCCAAACACAGTTAGTAGAATTATGACCAAAACGTTCTATTTTGGTCTCATATGACCGAATGAATTTCTCCCATGACTCCTCTGGATCATCCAAATGGTTGTTGGCAAACTTTAGTCGGGCCTTGATGTGCTGGTTTAAGCAGGGGGACCTTATATGCCATGCATGATTTCAAAGCATGACGTCTTAGTGTATTACCAACAATAACGTTGGAAACGTGTCCCAACTCTTTTCAGGTCATTGAACAGCTCCTCCCATGTACGTCTGGGCTGATTTCTCACCTTCTTAGGATCATTGAGACCCCACAAGGTGAGGTCTTGCATAGTGCACCAGTCTGAGTGAGATTTACAGTCATGTTTAGATTCTTCCATTTACTAATGATTGCTCCAACAGTGGACCTTTTTCACCAAGCTCCTTGGCAATTTCCCCATTTTCTGAATACTCAAAATTTAATTGACAAAAAGAATTGTATATTGTGTCATAGTACAAAAACACCTTTGTTTATAAGTTATTGTCTAAGTTGTTTCAGAGAAATGCTTCGTTATATTATCATTTAATCTAAACTTGTTAAACATGTTGCCAGTTTTGAGCAGTCTTTAATCAGTCCGGTCGGAGTCAGTTTTAGTCCCACATCGGCTGTTTATCTGCCCGCTCAGAATGACAAGTCACTCCTGAGGCTCCGTGCCTCTATGCCTTATAGTGAAACCACACGAGATGAAGACAGTGATTGTAGAGGCTATAAAAGGAGCAACCCTCTGCAGAGTATGAACCACAGCTCTGCACTCGCTTCTCTTTCAGTGCAGCGATGACAAAAATATATAAGTCCTTTCAGTATGCAGGGAATTAATTCTGTCTGAGGGGAACTTGCAAAATAGCAGGATGTACAAATACTTATTTTCCTCAATTTATTTCAGATGAGGTATGATAAAGGTAGAACCATTGAGAAATGTCTGTCTGGACTAATTCTCTCTATTTTATTTTGTTTTATTTTTTCAATGTGTCCGGGCTTACATTCAAGCCATACAGTAAAAACCACAGTGAGCAACATCCGATGTGCACGCTTTAGCAAATAAATACAAAAAAATAGCACGCTTAGTATTAAAAGAATACCAGATTGCAGCAGCCATTAGTTTACTTGTAATTTAAGTGATGATTGGGAGTCCTTCTCTGGAAGAAATTAGATATTTTTCCTCTCAGACATGAATATTTTGCAACAATAACCACAAAGCAATGTGATTTAGCTCCAGAATTCCTATTGTACTGTCAGTAAAATATTACAATATTTTCACCTTGTTTCTACTACCTTGAGGGGTTGTCCACTCAGTATTAAAGGAAATCGTGATAAATGTCACCAGAATATTAAGGGTCAAATAGATTGACTAAAATGAATATCTATTTTTCACCTCTTTCCTTCTTACTTGGGATATAGCACAAAGGGCTTTCTGGATGCTGTTTTGATATAATTCATTAAACTAAATCTCTTTTTACATATCAATACTGGATGCTTTAAGTGTATGCACAAATTAAAACAAACTGTGAAATCTCAATAAATTCCTCACTTCTAAGTGTTGCTCTCAGCATATCTGAAATGATGATCTGATTCACTTATGTTTAAGGTTTTGTTTCATCATGTACTTGAAATTAGCAAAAAAAAAAAAAGATAACTCTGGCTTTTTATATTTTGAACCAGCTGAAGGCTTTCAACTACAGTTTGTGGACTACCTGATAGTAAAGAACAGCCTTGAATCAACAAATGCATGGACTAGTTTTCAGCATCACCCCTGGACAGATATTTTACTCCTTTTGCAATATTTCAGAGATTAAAGAAGGAAATTCTAGAAACCTCTCTTTGATTTGGGATTTAAATTACAGGTCCCATCAAAAATAACATCAAGTTTTTTACTTTTTAGGTTTTTTCTTTTGTATGTCTGTTTCTGTCTCCTTGAACTCCCCTGTGTCCCTCCTCAGTAGATGGCCACTGGTGTCTGGCCCCTACTGGAGTGGTTCTTCCTGTTAAAAGGGAGTTTTTCCTCTCCACTGTTGCTACAAGCATGCTTAGTGTGAGGGATTGCTTTTAAGTCAATGAGTCGATGTAATCAACTGTTTTTTTCTTAGACAGAAAACTTTTAATCAATTTGACTGTATGATCTGGTGAACTGTAAAGTGCCTTGAAATGACATGTGTTGTGAATTGGCGCTATATAAATAAACTGAATTTAAATTTCTTATTTGAAATCAATTTAATCCCATCCAAATGAAGTGACTGATTAATTAGCTTCTTTTGCAAAGACTCTGGTCCAAGTCTGTTTTGTCTGCATTCAGAAGCTGTTGAACTGTTGAAACTCTAATCAAGCCTCGCATCACACTTGAAAACATCATATTTGCACTACCAATGTGGCTGATTTTAATAATCCCTTTAGACAGAACATAACTCAATGTTCTACTGCATTTTGCTATTAATTTTGCTTTACTGAACCTTTCCATATCAATGCCTTTTGCACCATGACTTTTAAACTGGTTTCATTTTCCCAAATCATTTACATTCTAACCACTGCCGCACTTTATTGATGGTAATGTTAATTTCACTGTTGTAAGTCGCTCATTCAATGTTGGGGGGACGGATTGCCTTTTGAGTCAATGAGTTTGAAGTAATCAACTGGTTTTCTCCAGACAGAAAACTTTTAAATCAATTTCACTGATGAACTGTTAAACCTGTACCGAGTATTTTATCAAGCTGCCAGAATTGGCGCCATATATAAATAAACTAAATTGAACTGAATTGAAATTGAATTGTTGAAAAAGCTGTATGCATCGAAATTTTGTTATACACTCTGGGCCGGATTTATCAAGATCCAATTTTGCGTGCAGTAATTTGCGCTCGCAAACTGGAATTTTGCGCGAGGGGCTGAACCATGGTTTGCGGGTGATTTAACAAGAGTTTTATTGCGTAACTGTAGTGGAAGGTGCAAAACTGTTGAGTGATCTACCTATTTAAATGATGGTTTTTGCGCGCGTTTTGTGGTTTTATGCCAAAGTAGTTTTTTAGTCTGTACAAACTAGTGCATTAAGAAATTTAAATCTCACAGTGACCCCTTCAACAAAAAAAAAATATAAGTAAATATATATATATATATATATATATATATATATATATATATATATATATATATATATATATATATATATATATATATATATATATATATATATAAATTGGCAACCTTGACCCCTAAGGTGGTATGTGCTGCAGTAACAAAAACAAAAAAACAGGTGTTTTGTATTGGCCTGTGACTGTGGATGAGATCCCCGCTGGCGTTTTGGCACGTTGCTCCACAGGCGCAAAGGGGGAAACCCGACCCCGTCCGGACAGCACCTGAAAACGGGGTGGGAGATCCAGCTCACGCTGCAACCGTACGCTGGAATGACCCAGATGCAAAAAGTGCAATGTTGCAAGGAGTTTTGTGATATCTGGTATTGCGTGGGTCCTCCTTATGGCTGGCTCCAAATCCATTCGGAGTTCCCCCAACAGCTCCAAAATGGCAATGCTGGATAAACTATATGTTTTGATGATCGTTTCCTCCTTCATTGCAAAAATATTCACACGGAGTGAAAAAATGCGTTCTCTGCGTCTCCTTGCTTTATTTCCATGTCTCCTTCTTGCGACAATAACCGCTGCCATGTGTGCGCAATTACGCATACAGACCATTTGCACCTTCTTTTGAAACGTGTTAAATATAGAGTCAGATACCGTTAGCAAAATTGCTTTCAGGTTTGATAAATCACTTTGCGAGTGCTAAATTAATATATTTACATGTTCTCCTCCCACAAGACGCACTTTTGCGTGTAAACGCCCCATATTGCATATTCATTGCAGAAAAAGTACTAAATGGATCAGAGGCGCTATTTAGCACGTTTTAAAGACCAAATGCTTTTAGCACGCTGTTGATAGATCAGTTTGTACATTTTTAGCTGCGGTGCAGTGAAATAGCTCACGTTTTAATACACGCAAACCTTTGATAGATCCGGCCCTCTGTCTATACAAGATGACAATAAAGTTTGTCTAAGTTCTAGAAGCAGGAAGTTATGAGTCATCCAGGTTTTCCAAGACTTTATGCCTGTAATCTATGTAATGGGTTTAGCTTCATCTGGATTTATAAACAGATATAGCAGATTATCATCAACATAACGGTGAAGTTAATCCCATGCCGTCACAATAATAAGGCTACCAACTGGGAGCATATATATATAGTAAAGAATTGTTCCTAGCACTGATCCCTGTGATACTCCACAGGTAACCCTGGAGCATAGGGAAGATTTATCATTAATGAGCGGCTGAGAGTGGCATAAATAAAGATTTAGAGCGGCGATGCTGTTCCTTACTCCACAGAATGTTCGTAAAGCCAACGGTCATTAAAGATGTGTGTCTCCCAGGTGTGCCCACCCGGCTGACGGCGCGGGATTCTTCTCCTTCATGGCGTTTCATTGGCTGACTCACTCTGGCACTGAAGAACACCATATCAATCTGTTTTACTAATGAAATATTGCTATATGTCATCGTTATGCTACGAAATCCCCCGAAAATTCGCAAAATTTTGCCATATTTTTATATGTTGATATATTGACGCGGTATCAATCTATTTTACTAACAAAATCTCACAAGAATTTGCAAAATATCACGAGAGTTTGTAACAGAACGATGAAATTTCACAAGATTTTGAAAGTAAAATAGACCGATTCCGCATTTTTTAAAATCAATTTGATATCAGCATATGAAAATATATTTGAGTATATTATTTTTTTATTAAGTGTCAGAAATGGATAACAAAACTGCTATTTTCAATGACTACTTATTTTTGTCCAGCTTTAACATCGGTATCGATATCGGGTACATGAGTTTTAAAATATCGGCATATCGGATATCGGCCAAAATCCCAATATCGTGCATCCCTAATTCTACCAACTGGGAGCATATATATAGTAAAAAGAACTGGTCCTAGAACTGATCCCTGTGGTACTCTACAGGTAACCCTGGAGTACAGGGAAGATTTATCATGAATGTGAGCAAACTGAAGTCGCAAAAATAAGATTTAGAGCAGCCTAGTGCTGTTCCCTTAACTTCCACAGCATGTTCATTAAAGCCAAGATTCATTAAAGGTGTGTGTCTCTCCCCAGGTGTGCCCACCCGGCTGACAGCGCAGGATTCTTCTCCTTCATGACGTTTCATTGGCTGACTCCTCTGGCACTGAAAGCGCGTAGGAAAGGGCAGTTGCTATTGGAGGACATCTGGCCCGTGGCGCCTCTAGAGCGTTGCCATGACAATAGTGCAAGGTGGGTGGCGATCCTGTCCCATTGGGTCTGTGATTTTTTGAGAATAAACTCAGCAGATTTGTTGTGGCTGTTCAGGCTCAGAAAACTCTGGGTAAACAGCACATTTCTTCTTCCTACGCTTGCATTATTGGCAGAGCAGGCGCTGAACGCACTATCTGGTTTGGTCTGCGGCTTCCGTGGCGTGCATTGATAAGCGCGTTCACGGCGCTTTCAGGAAATCCTATAAGCGCTACTGTTTATGCTCTAAAAACATTCTAAATAACCTCGAGTAATTCTGGATACTACCCACTCCAGGACACTTGGAATACATTGGGCCCGAGCAGTATCGGAAGGAACTATTGACATGTTTTTGTGGACTTTATGGACGCTTTCTGTCTCGGGCACGTAGACCCTCCATTATTTGAATGGTCGGCAGACAGCAAGAGAAGCCTCCCAGATCTCCAAATGCATTTGAGATATCAAAAAAGTACTCCCAGAGTGTTGTTCAACATGGGGGTGAGTAGAAAATGAAGGCTAATCATGTTTTGGGTGTACTATTCCTTTAATGACTTTAAACGTTAATCAGTAAAAAATTTAAAGTAACAATTTTTGTCGCTAACATCTTCCGACAGAAGTGACGTTGGTGCAGTAAGCCTAGCGCCATTCTTTTCCTATTTTACCAAGCAAAATCAATGGGAACTACTAGACACATCTGCAATCAACAACAATTATTTAAGATTTCCAGAGGACTTCACCATTGAAAATTGTGAGACCTATAGTTAAACTGACAATGCCCACCTGCATGGCAGTTGGATGTTGTAATACACCAGGGAAAAGTGACCACCGCGACACCATCCCCTGCTTACATGCACCGGCAGTAGCGGCTTCTAGTTGAAGCGCCTATGAGCTCAGAGTATTGGTCAAAATTTCACTCTTTTCTGTTGCCGCTCTACAATAGTATATTTTAAGATCATTCGAGTGCGTAGAATGTTATACTTTTATGTTATACTTTAGACTAACCGCAGCCATGGCTAATGTTAGCCCGCTGCAGCAGCCCTCTATCAGCTCAGGTGGTGTTTTCTTCTTTTCTTTTTGGGCAGGATGATCATTTGATTTGTGTTTATCTGACTGTGTTATCCATTATTCCCCACTAATACAAAAACAAAATCATAATTTTATTATTGCTAGAATAGAATAGAATAGAATAGAAAATGCCTTCATTGTCCAACAATGGAGAAATTCTGGAAGCCGGCAGAAACTATTTATTTATCTATAGACTATTAAAAAAAGGAGGTGAAATGCAGCTCAAGACCAGCTTTGAATGTGGTGATGTCATGAGTATGCCTTTGTTCAAATTGACACAGTTTATTCTGCGTGCTCCCATTCTCCCTAAGTTCATACTTTCCTGTGTTCTTGTCAAGAACATACTTGCTGAGATTACAAGTTCATGTTGCTGTTCTTGTGAGTTTAAATGACAACATGGGGCAACATTTGCTGGTTGGCGGAGGTCTGCGCTCTTAGATTGCTATTCCAGTTTAACGAGGACTTCACTGAACTAATTTTTAACTCTTTAAGAGAACATTGAATTGCCTAAAGATGCTTTGCTAACATTATTAGCCCTAACTAGGAAAAAACAATAATGTCTCAAGAGGCAGGATTGCCTAAAAAGTGGCCAATCACAAGCAGTTTATTTCTCTGGTCAGTTCCACCCTCAAAATGACAAATGTTGACATGAGCCACAGAAACAGGTTCATAGGCGATTAGGAGAGAATCTTCAAGAGGATAAAGAACAAGAGAAAAGTGCAGAGAAGGAGCATGGATACTGGAGGCCCCATGGTTTTTTATTATACGCACATATAAAGCATTATATGAAGCACCCTCTGTGACCAATGGAACCAGTGTACAATAGGCGATGTCTCTGAGGTCTTTAGTTCTGGGTGTTTTCTGTCATTTGCTTCAGATTTTTATCCCCGTTTAGCTTCGGTCCATCCTCATACCTGGTCCTCAGAACCTTCTCAGGTTGTGTTAGGTTTTATCCTTTGGTCCTGACCTGGTTCTAGTTTTCTCATCTTCACACCTTCACTTTGTCACCATTGGTTCTGCATTATTTTCTATCTTCTCCTCTGGTTTCTCCAGGCATTTGTGGTGAAGCGTCTGTTGGATTACACCCAGCAGGAGGCATCAGACCTGACCTATGGGCTTCTGTTGGTTCTTGGGCTCCTGATCACAGAACTGATGCGGTCCTGGTCTCTGGCTCTGACCTGGGCCCTGAACTACAGAACCGGGTGCAGACTAAGAGGAGCCATTCTAAGCATGGCCTTCGAGAAGGTCCTGCGGCTCCGCAGCGTCAGGGACAAGTCTGTTGGGCAGGTTGGTTCCGACACGGCTTGGTACTGCCAGCAGTCACTTTGAGGGGTCTAATGTCAGTCCTTGCTCACGCTCAGTTGATCAACATGTGCTCCAGTGATGGTCAGCGGATGTTTGACGCTGCAGCAGTGGGCAGTCTGCTAGCAGGTGGCCCCCTGCTGGCTGTACTCGGTGTGGCATACAACCTGTACATCCTGGGGCCAACATCGCTGCTGGGATCTGCCGTCTTCATCCTCTTCTACCCCACCATGGTGAGTCCCCGTCTGCCCACACAGCAGGGTAGAAGTAGAAAGCGATCCATTATTTTGTTCCTGGTTTTAGCATTAGAATCTGATCCGTTGTGTTGATCTTCAGATGTTCAGCTCCAGAATGACGGCCTATTTCAGGAGGAAAGGCGTGGCTGTCACCGACAGGCGAGTGCAGAAGATGAACGAGATCCTCAGCTACATCAAGTTCATTAAGATGTACGCCTGGGTGAAAGCCTTCTCACAGGACGTCCAGAGTATGAGCTCCACTGACAATCTTCCCCCTCCTTGTTGCCGTGGTATCACAGGCCGCGTAGTGAGCTTTTTGTGATTTCTGTCAGGGATCCGGGACGAGGAGCGCCGGCTGCTGGAGCTCACGGGTTATTTCCAGAGCATCACGGTGGGCGTGGCTCCGGTGGTGGTGGTCATCGCCAGCGTGGTAACCTTCTCCACGCACATGATGCTGGGATACGACCTGACAGCCGCTCAGGTTCTAGATTCACGTTACCTCTCAGTGTGTCCAAAATTGCTCCTATCTGAGATGCTGACATATTTTGTAATGACCTGTTGGCTCCTCCCCCTTTTCCAGGCCTTCACTGTGGTGACGGTGTTCAACGCCATGACCTTTGCCCTGAAAGTGACTCCATTTTCTGTCAAGTCTCTGTCGGAGGGCTCAGTGGCTTTGGAGAGATTCAAGGTAGCATGGCTGCCTGGCACACACCTACAGAAAACACCTGCAGACCTCCCAAAACTGCTTGCAGACCCTGCAGAACCCTTAGAACATCTCCTGAAATAACTGGTGATCTGACTGCTCTGTGTCCGTCCTCAGAGTCTCTTCCTGTTGCTGGAAATCGATGGCGTCCGAGCGATGCCCAGTGATCCTAAGGTTGCCGTGGAGATGTGTAGCGCCTCTTTAGGATGGGAGGGGGCTGGGCAGAGCGTCCAGGCCAGTCCCTGCGTCCGACCAGCCGGCCGACATCGACAGAGAGAAAGGTAAACCCAGACATTGATGACGAGTCAGAAACGTTCAGTTTGTTTCAGGTATGATTCAAACGTCTACTCCTCCATCACTGAGTCCTTCCTCACCTCCTCCATCACCTTCTGTTACACTGGTGCCACCACCAAGGGCAGACTGCAGCGTGTTATCTGGTCTGCAGAGAACGTCATTGGTTGCAATCTTCCATCTCTCCAGGATCTGTACACCTCCAGGACTCTGAGGCAAACAGGGAAGATTCTGGACGATCCCTCAAACCCTAGCCACAAATTATTTCAGTCACTTCCATCTGGCAGGAGGCTGCGGTTCATCAGGACCAAAACCTCACACCACAAGAACAATTTCTCCCCATCCGCTACCAGCCTTATCAACAAGGCCCAGAGACCCCCGTGACACTGACACTGCCTCTCCCCTCCACGCTCAGGAGCCAGAGGCTACACCAATGTAGAATCTTCAGCTCCTGCGTTACATTAACACACAGTCTACTGTTTATATAGTATATAGCTATATACTGTATATTGTATGTTTTATATTGTTTATAGCTATAAAATCAACACCAAGTCAAATTCCTTATAAGTTCAAACCTACTTGGCAATAAACTTCATTCTGATTCTGATTCCCTGCCCCAGATGCAGAGACACGGCTGCCCTCCAGGAGGAAGAGGAGGAGCAAGAAGGGGTGACTGGTTCCTTGTTGGGAGGAGATGCAGACTCAAGTCCTGAGGAGGAAGATGGTGATGAGGAGGATGCCTGTCCCCCCCTCCTGTCCGTCCCCCGTCCCTCTCAGCGCCCTCAGAGCACCCTGCACTCCATTACGTTGAACGTCCAGCAGGTGGGTCCATCGCTCGGGTCTGATGACCAGAGCATCCAGATGTTCTGTCTCACTTTGTCCTCCTCTGCCTGTCTGTATGCAGGGACAGCTGCTCGGTGTCTGCGGCTGCGTTGGCAGCGGAAAGACCTCCCTGATCTCAGCAATCTTAGGACAGGTGATGTTTTCTCCCACAGCTCCCAGCCTGCAGCTGTTGATGGTCTGGTGTTCATTACTGGTTGGTGTGTTAACAGATGACGGTGCTGGAGGGTAGCGTGGCCATCAGGGGAAGGATGGCTTATGTAGCCCAGCAGGCCTGGATCCTGAACGCAACGCTGAGAGACAACATCCTGTTTGGACAGGAGTACCAGGAGGACAGGTGATGAGGAGACACGCTGGATGAGAACCTGATGTGGACCACATGTGGACTTACTGTCTCCATGTTTCCACAGGTACCAGTCTGTCCTCAGTGCCTGCTGTCTCAGACCGGATCTGGCTCTGCTGCCCAATGCTGACCTCACAGAGGTGATGTCATTTCCTGTATTTCTGTAAAATGAAGGTCCTCCTAGAGGAGCACTTATAAACCGATATCATTACATGTTCAGATGATGGAACTGTCCTTTAAGGAACTGCTTGAGATTGAACCACAGAGCTGAGACAAGACGTCAAAAACTTCTTCAAATTCTTCTATATGCCTTAAACGATGACATCCTTCAAAAACAAATTTTTGGTTTTCTGCTAAATAAGCTTAAATGTCCAAAACTCCAAATGATACATTATGGAACTGCTGACGTACAGCAGCCTGTTTAAGATTAACTATACAGTAGATTTCCTCCATTATTATTACAAGCAAAGAACACATTTTTTAGATGGAAATTGTGATGCTAGCCACAAATAAAACTTTGAAAAACTTCTTTACCAAAAGAGGAGCTTTGTTGTTTTCTCAGATTTCTTTTTATAATTGTTTTATCATATTTTATTTCTTCAATTTTTTTTCTATTGGTTTTAAGTTTTTACATTTTTTTAATTTCCATTTTTAATTAGAGTTTTACGATTTACATTCTTTACATTATTTCACAGATAACATTGTTTTCACATGGAGTCCAATATAATGTAATGTCCACGCAGGCGAATAGAAATCCATCTTCGCTCCTCATTCCAGATGAAAGCCCGCCCCCAGAAACAAAAAAAAACGCAATTTGAAAATAATGACATTTGTAAAGCTCAATCTTGAAGATGAATTAGATTAAAAGCAAATAAATCTGTAAAAGAAATTGAGAGAAAAACAAAATAGAAAAAAATTGAAATAAAATCATAGAAATTCTAAAAGATCTTATTCAAAACTTTTTATTAAAGCATAATCTAGGAATCCTTTAGTATAATGAACTTTACAATCAATCTGGTGCTAAATGTTTTTGATTTTTTTTTTTGATGATGATCCTACTTAAATTTATTCAATTCAATTCAGTTTAGTTTATATTGATAAATTTCCAATTCACAACACATGGCATCTCAAGGCACTTTACAGTTCAACCAGATCATACAGTCAAAATTGATTCAACATTTTTCTAAGTTTTCACAGTTTTTTCCGCCAATGAGTTCAACTCACTGGCTCAAAAGGCAATCCCTCACACTAAACATGCTTGTAGTGACAGTGGAAAACAGCTCCCTTTTAACAGGAAGAAACCTCCAGCAGGGGAACCAGACTCCCTATCCTCCCTTTCCTTGGCAGATCCAATGCAGTTCTAGAACCTACCAGAATCAGGTGATAGGTCTCACTGAGGAGACAGGAAGCTTCTAAGGCCTGCTCAAAATGACCTTTGGCATGAAAAACCTTGGATTTTCTGATTTAATCTGAAGTTCATGTACTATGGTCTGAATCAGACAGGATTTGTTTGTTTTTTTCAGTTGCTTTGTTTCTTTTCACACAGAGGAAAGTTCAGACAAATCAGGCCAGAATATTCAGTGTGTTTAATGGTCAGAAATAGCGTTGAGTTCGAGGCTTTGTACAGTAGCCCATCAAAGCCTTGTTTTTTGTTTTGAAATATGCTAATTAAAATAGACAAATGGATCCAGCCCTTTGGAAGGGAGTCGTTTGACCCACCTTTCTATGTCTCTGAAAATAGGTGAAAGGGGTGGCTGAATCTGCAAGGTCTTCTTTTCCTGTAAATGGGTTGGGGTTGCAATGGTAGTGGGAAAGAATCAACTCAATTGTATTGCAGGCTAACGAAGAGGCCAAGCGACCCCCATTCCAAAGGAGTGGACCCGTTCGTCCGTTTGAATTTTCATGTTTTCTAAGCAAAAACAAGGCTTGGTTGGGCTGCTGTATAAAGCCTCAAACTCAACGCTATTTCTGACATTTTGAATTGAAATTGGATGGGAAGCGAAATATCTTCAAACTTGGAAAAAAAGTATAGTGGATTGTTTTAAATTTTTTTTGGAATGACTATAACCACCTGGGTGACTGAGAATCTTCACCAGCATTTTGCAGAATATACCGCATAGTCGGATCGAGGTTGGGTGAGGTTCACTTTGTAGATGAATTGGTCCATAGTCCTCCAACCTGAGTTAGTAAAGTAATCTTTTTCTAGTTCTTCGTTCCTTTAAGGACTGAACTTATGTTGATTCTTCCTGTGAACTGAGAGCCAGAGCTGAGCAGAAACAGTGACACAGCTGAGTGTGAAACAATGCTTCACTTTTCCATCCTTTAACACCAAGAGTTAGCTAACCTCGTCACTCCTCTGTGTCTCTGCCCCTTCAGATCGGAGAGCGTGGAGCCAACCTGAGCGGCGGCCAGCGGCAGCGGATCAGTTTGGCCCGCGCCCTATACAGCGACAGGGATGTCTATATCCTTGATGACCCCCTGAGCGCTCTGGATGCCCACGTGGCCAATCACATCTTCAGAAACGTCCATCAAGAAGCAGCTTCATAACAAAACTGTCATCTTCGTCACTCTACCAGCTGCAGGTAACCCTCCTCCTGACATGGACAGATGTGCCCTTCTTAAGATGGTTACCATGGGGATACCTGTGTGTTTTTGCAGTACATGGTGGACTGTGATGACATCATTCTGATGAAGGAGGGGAGTATAGTGGAACAAGGTAACCATGACGACTTGATGAAACTGAACGGGGATTACGCAGCCATGTTCAACCACTTCCAGCTGGGGGAACCGCCCGTCATAGAGGTACCCGTCCATCGAGTCCCTTCAAGTCTCCGTCTCTCTCTGTCTGTCTCTCTGAAAGACTCAGCTTGTGTTCCAGGTTCCCAGCAGGAAGCAGGGTGGATCTCAAAGGAAACCAGCTGACAGCAAACCAGGATCAGTGAAGAAGAACTCGCCGGTCATCAAAGACAACGGTAACTTTTCTTTAACCGTCTGACCCAGACCTGGGGTGTTTTGTTGGGAGACTGATCGCCTGCTGGGGCTCCTCTGACCCTACAGGTGAGGAGCAGCATTACGGGGGCGTGTCCTGGCCTGTGTTCCAGGTCTACATGGCGGCATGTGGTGGCTCCGCCCCCTGCCTGCTGATCCTGGTTCTGTTTGTTCTGAACGTGGGGAGTGCAGCTTTCTGCCACTGGTGGCTCAGCTACTGGATCAACCAGGGCAGCGGGGTGAGTCGTCAGATCGCGTTACTCTCCTCATCAGCTTCATCACCTCTCCTTACTCCTTTCCCCCTGATTTCCAGAACACCACGGTAACCATGGGCAACAGCTCGGCAACGAGCATCAGCATGAAGGACAACCCGAAGATGTGGCAGTATGCCACCATTTATGCTTCCTCAATGGGAGTCATGCTGATCTTCAAACTCATCCGAGGAATCGCCTTCGTCAAGGTCAGACCCAGCTAGTTGCTGGAGAGCTTTGGAGGAGAATGTTTATAAGAGCTTTTCCCGTTCTTTTGTAAAACCTAACCTAACCATCCAGTTCTGTAGCATTCCTTTAAAACATAGGGAGCTTTTCCACTGTCACATATTTTTGCCCCTTCTGTGCTTCCTGACAGCAGACTGGAACCATCTCAGTTCGTCCCAGTGGTGACGGTTTGGTTGTGTCTCTTTAGGGAACTCTGAGAGCTTCCTCCAAGCTGCATGACCAACTCTTTCACAAGATCCTGCGTTGCCCCATGAAGTTCTTCGACACGACTCCTTCGGGACAAATCTTCAATCGCTTCTCCAAGGACATGGATGAAGGTAAGTTGAAAGATCTAGACCATTGTCTGGGATTCTGGTCTTCACCTGACTCTATGGTGTCTCTGTTTCCTTCCAGTGGACACTCGTCTCCCCTTCCAAGCAGAAATGTTTATCCAGAACGTGATCCTGGTTTTCTTCTGCCTGGGTGTCATCAGCTGTGTTTTCCCATGGTTCCTGGTGGCTGTTGGTCCGCTGGTCTTGGTCTTTGCTGCTCTCCACAGCGTTTCCAAAGTCTTTATCCGGGAGCTCAAGCGTTTGGACAATGTGACGATGTCCCCCTTCATGTCCCACATTGTGTCCAGCATCCAGGGCCTGACAACTCTTCAGGCGTACGACAGGGGACAGGATTTCCTCCACAGGTTCGGGTCACAAAAAGAATCTTCACCCTAAAACTATGGAGTGAATTTTGTACCATTATTCTTGTAAAAAAAAATAAATTTTGAAATCCATAAAAAAAAATCCATAAATGAAACTTTGTGCAATATTTTATTTATTTAATATTTAATATCTCATTTATTTCTCATATATTATTGTTTCAGTTTTTTTATTGATTCATTATTTAAATTTTTCATTGGCATTTAAGAATATTTAAAAGATAATTTTACAGATTTTATATTTTCAAATGTTTTTGTACATTTTAGTTTTACTTTATTTTAAAGACAATTTTTATTTTTCCCAAATTTCTGTTTTTCAGATTTTTCAGTTTTACAAATTGCAAAACAAATTTCCTAGATCACATTACTCTGGAATGAGAAGCAAAGACAAATTTTTATGGGTCTGCTGGACGTTAGCAACATTTGTATTTGTCAATGGGTGCAAACATTTGTATTTGGCTTTAAGTGAAGATTATGTGATCTGTGAATAGACAGAAGTTTAGAGTAGAAATAAAAAAAAGAACAGGAAAATCTGTAAACAGAAAATACTTTAAATTAAGTTTGTAAAAATTAAATAAAAATATGAAAACAATATGTAAATAGCACAATTTGAGGACACAGCAAAGTCACTCTGTAATATTATTTTTTAATGAAACACTTGTCAAAGTTTCATTTCTGGATTTCATGTTGTTCCAATTTTCCATGTACAAAACATATTTCTTTGCCTCCAACAATAATACACAAACAAACAAAATTCCCTCCGTAGGAATGGGGAGAGCTCTAATTCTATGTCAGAGGTCACGGATTAGCGGACCCACGGTCGGATCAGACCCACCTGCTGGCTAATCCAACCTGATTTAAAACATTTATAATTAGTGCATGTTGTCAGGCGGCGGTGTCTACAACTTCACTTGCGCCGCCTCTCCTGTTAATGCGATGCAAAAGCCCTCCAAGCATCCAGCACCAGGCTACTACCTGATACAAATTAGCCAATGAGCTGCTGTCAGTCTGGGTTTCTGCTGCTGCTGCTACTTTCAGACACACAGCAGGCAAAACCTGTGGCAGAAGCCGGGTGGGATGGGAAAAAGAAGAAGGCGAGAAAAAGAGAGCAGAGAAAAGTGTGGACTGCTGGAAGAACTGCAGTGAACAGGTGACAGAAAAGTGCAATGGTGCTCTCAAAGATGACCCCTGCACATTTAGAGGATGTTAGGCTCAGCCTGGGCTAACTGTGAAGCAGGATTCTCTCCACCTCATGAACAGAATCCAAAATAAATATGGATCCAGGCTCAAAATGAGCTCCTTGATATGTGCTTTGTGAATGGCTTTGTCTCCATTCAAAACCCAGGTTTAAAATACTGCAGGGCAGCATAAAGCTCACCGATCTCTATTAAGCCAGAAAAAGAAAAGAAGAAAAAGAAGAACAAGGGACAGTTTAAGATGTTTTTATAAAATATGTGAATCATAATTGTCTATATACCAAACTGAACAATTTAATCTGTTCTCTCTACTTAAAAAAACACTTTAGATTTTAAAATGGAAAAATTTTCTTTTTTTTTTTAAAATATTTTTTTATTAAAAATTAAATGTATAACATCTATGCATAAACACCTCATTTTATTTTAGTGTTATATTCTGTTTAAAGTGACAGATTATACTTAGAAATGTCGCCGGACCTTTACTGGTCTTTATTTGGACCCCACTGATTTTTAATTATCTCTGGTCGAGGATCTGAATGCTGTGTTCTGTTTTACATAGGTACCAGTTTTTACTAGATCAGAACCAGGCTCCGTTCTACCTGTTCAGCTGCGCCATGCGCTGGTTGGCGGTCCGTCTGGATATCATCAGCGTGTCTCTGATCAGCATGACGGCCTTGATGATGGTGGTGATGCATGGACAGATATCTCCAGCCTACGCTGGTCTTGCCATCTCCTACGCCGTCCAGGTAACTGAATCCAGGACCTGAAGTTCTGCCTGATAAACCTGTTCAGACCAACAGTGGCTCTGTCCCTGTCAGTTAACAGGACTCTTCCAGTTCACGGTGCGGCTGGCCTCTGAGACCGAAGCTCGCTTCACCTCCGTGGAGAGAATCCATCACTACATCCAGGTACTGGAAGTTACTGTTTCCTCAATAACTGGGGACACTGGTGTTCCTAAAACATAATTTCTGGATCTGTTGATCTCAATTTCATTATAACTGAACCAGTTTCTGACATGCTGTGTGTCTCAGTCTCTGTCCCAGGAGGCCCCAGCCAGGGTTAAAGGTCGAGCTCCTCCACCTGACTGGCCCCAGCAGGGGGAGCTGGTGTTCAGGGATGTGGAGATGAGGTACCAGGAGAACCTCCCTCTGGTTCTGAACAAGATCTCCTGCTCCATCAGACCAAAGGAAAAGGTCGGCATCATCGGGAGAACGGGTTCAGGTAGGAGCGGTGTTTTGGGAGGATGCTCTCTAGTGGTGAAACACAGTAACTGCTCATTCAAACTGCCTGAACCGGTTCCGTCATGCAGGGAAGTCGTCTCTGGGCGTGGTCTTGTTCCGGCTCGTGGAGCGCTGCGGCGGCTCCGTCCTGATCGACGGCGTCGACATCAGTGACATTGGACTGGCTGATCTGCGCAGCAAACTGTCCATCATCCCACAGGACCCAGTTCTGTTCAGCGGGACGGTCAGGTAGAACCAACTTAGCGGACCAGTGTTGACACCCCTTTTTTCCATTTGTTCTGTTAGCGGTTCTTTCTGTTATACTTTGGGTATTTTTCTCTCATACATCTACACATTGGCCCCTGAAGCCCCTCCCCCTTCCACCCCAGCTCAATTTTTAAGATCATTGTTATGTTGGAGGATCAGTGGTACAGAGGTACAAAGCTCTCTGGAGTTTAATGTCTATGTTAGCTGTTATCTCATCAACTGTGTTGATTTCAGTAGAAAAAATATCCCAATGGATGTTTCTGCCCACACCATGCTTCACTGTAGGGGTAATGTTCTAATGTGCCTGCTTTCTTCCAGACAAGACCAAAGGACTATGTTTCTACTCGTAAAAAACATTTTAAGATTCTGTTTTAGCTTTAGTTAAATTCAAGCAGGCTACTGTCTTTATCTGCTGCCATAAAGACCCCATTAGTGGAGTTTTTCCACTGATGGTAAAAACTCTGGATGGTTTCAGTTCTCTGACTCGGTTCTTTCTCCTCGATTAGCCAGGCTGTTAGATCAGCTGACCTCATCACATTGTCTGCTGTGGGAACGTAAACAGCAGCAGGGGAATTCAGATCTAAATCAAGTTCTTTCAGCTGTATTTTCCACTGCTGGACATCAGTCATGGATTAGAACTTTTTTTTTGTTTCTGCAGGTCCAACCTGGATCCCTTCAACCAGTACAGCGAAGAGAAGATCTGGGATGCTCTGCAGAGGAGTCACATGAAGGAGTCGGTGAGTTCATCCATCCACAGACAGGACCCAAATGAAGCTACATCCTCGTCAGATAATCGAGGAATATGACTGATTCAAAAAAAGTTTAAAAAACAATCCACTGGACTTTGCTTCTGAGTTTGAAGATGTTTCTCTCCCTATCCAGGAATCTTTTACAATTCAAAATGTCAGAAGTAGCGTTGAGATTGAGGCTTTATACAGTAGACCAACAAAGCCTTGTTTTTTTTGTTTTGAAAACATGGAAATTGAAACGGCTGAGACTAAGTTTACCCCTTTGGAATGTTTGCTTCTTTGTTCTTACACCACTCCACCCTGGCGGAACGTAGTGTGTCAGGATCTGGGACTTTGCCCACCAGAGGGCGCCGTGGATCCAGGCCTGGGGAGTTTGGATCAGCTTGATCAGCTGTTGCTTATCTGCTGATTGAGGAAGCTTTAAGCTGTCCAAATAATGTCTAAGCTTTGGTCGTGTGTCTTACCTGTGCCATCATGCCTGTCTGAGCCTTGAACCTGTGATTCCTCTGAGTTCCAATAAATATTGGACTTTTATTCCTCCCTCCGTGTCTGTGAGTCTGCATAGCCTTCGGGTTATACTCCCCACAGCAGCGTGTCTCAGTTGTCGCATATATCTTTGATTTATGCCCAATTTTGAAGCGTGGTCTGCGCTATGTTTTTTCCACGCCAAAACACAAGAGGGACAATCAGGAACTAGCATTGGGTTGGGTTGCGACAATGGAGGGACATGAGGACGAAAAAGAGCGGGGATCCAGGTGGAAAAGGGCCCCAGCATTCTGGTCCAACTTCAGGAGTCATTTTCCACAATGTCGGTCATACAAACAAAACACGCCAGTAAGGTACCAAACAGGAAAAACGCATAGTGTAGAGCAGTAGATTTGACCAATCAGAGGCCTCCTGTCCGCGGCACTGTCTGCGGTCACCTACAATTTTGGAGAGGTGCACCAGAGTGTGTGAGAAAAGGGCGGGGACACATTTGCGTTCACTGCGACACACATGCAGACAACCTGGTTTAGTCAGGATATATCTGAAAGAGGTTGGGTTTGCAATGATAGCGGGAAGGGATCAACTCAATTGCTACGTTGTTGGTTTTTGAAAGCTGAAATTTGAGTCCACCCCCTCTGTTTAATGGCTGACTGATTTACAAAAACCTCTCTGTGTGCCATGGTTTGTGGTTGGATGATGACTTTTAACATGAACTAGTTGTGTTTGCGTTTGACAGCAGAAGTTGCCATGGCAGCCAGAGGATGTTGTGCTCATGTTTGTTTGTAAAAAAAAAAAAAAACCTCCAGTTGCTCTAAATTATTTGTTTTTGGGTAAAGAAACAAGACGATGGACCTTTTCTTCCCTCTGCTGTGGTCTTAGACAGGTGGACTGGGCCTTGTTGTCCTCTATGATGTTTGATAGCCTGCTGCAGGCATTCTGCCCTCAGTTATGACCAACGTCCCATTTTCTGCTCACACAAACCCCGAACCACCCTCAGAGCTACATTTTCCACAGTCTTTGTTCATATATCTCAGGAAGTGTTTCATCTGCAAAATTATATAGATACAATGAAATCTGATACATAAAGGCATGCTAAAGAGATCATCAGTCATTTCATTCAGCAGAGCTGGAGCTCAGGTACTGGAACTGGAGTCCGCGATCTAGAAAATAACCTATGAGGCCAGTTAATTCAGAACTTGTTGTCTGGAGGATCTCCTTTGCTAGATTCAGGCTGCTGAAAGCAACTGTTATCTAAAATATGCTGTCACCAATGTAGACGAGTTAAGATCAGCAGATTGTGATGATAAATTTATGTGCCATCTGCATAAATACTGTCACTTTTGATCAGGTAAAGATTTAAGGACCCAGACTGGAACCCTGAGTAATACCTTGGTTAAACAATTTGGACTCTGGATCCTGAATCGAGGCTATGAAAGATCTGTTACTGTTTTTAAACCATCCCTCCTGCCGATCCTCAGGTGTCTCAGCTTCCTCAGAAGTTGGAGTCGGAGGTGGTGGAGAACGGGGAGAACTTCTCTGTGGGAGAAAGACAGCTGCTGTGTGTGGCCAGAGCTCTGCTGAGGCAGTGCAAGGTGAGACCAACAGACAGACAGGGACCCGTCCCTCTGCCCTTTCTTTCCACTGACTGGTTCTGGTTTAGGTGCTGATTCTGGATGAGGCAACAGCAGCGATGGATGCAGAGACGGACGCCCTGATCCAGGAGACCATCAGGAGCTCGTTTCAGGACTGCACCACCCTGACCATCGCTCATCGCCTCCACACGGTCCTGTCATCCGACCGCATCATGGTGCTGAGCCAGGGACAGGTAACAACCAATCAGAAAACAGCTCCAAACAAACCATAGCAACAAGAGATCTGCTCTGATGGTTTGAGGGATGTTCTGTTAAATGATTCAAACAGCCGTGGTGGAAACCAGCTGCTCTTTATTTTATCCCAGTCTAACACTAAGTTTTCTCACCAACATCTCCTTGTCTCTGATTGGCTCAGGTGGTGGAATTTGATGAGCCAGCCCAGCTGCTGGCCAATGAGAACTCTCGACTTTGTTCAATGCTGGCGGCTGCAGAGAGCAAAGTGTCTGTGCGGGGATGAGAAGGGGAGGAAGAAGAGTCGTCTCTCTGCTGTTTGGTCGTTCCTGTGAGCTGATCTTAGAGCTGCTTGTTTTTAATCTTTATTTATTTTTGATCACCTGGACTGGGTTCCAGGCTGCATGTGGAGGTGGGCGGGATCAAAACCTGTGGTTTTCCGTTTCTATAAAGCAATATCTGATGACCTGAAGGTGTTAATTTAATCTTGTTGGTTTTAATGTTGTTTAGATAAAACCTGAATCAGCTGCTCAGTTTCTGACCAAACAGATCAGAGCATGATGTCATCGTCTTTGTTCTCAGCATCGGATGAATCATAATCGGCCCGATGCGGTTTAATGTGGAATGTAGAGAGCTTTCATTAACAGTAAAACTACTGAGGTGTAGGACCTCTTTGCCTTTAAAGAACCTTTGCCTTTCAGGAGGCATATGGTGGATGCTGCCCCCCACAGGAAAAGTGAAGTAACTGCGAAGGAATCTGGCAGTGATTACCAGAATTCAGTGTGCAGTTTCTGCTGCGTACCTGCAGGTGGCAGCATGCACGGAGTCTCCACCTGTACAGAAACTGTAAATGGGCCGCTCTGTGTTGACCTGAACATTTGTGTTGTGTGAAGTGGAGCAACGAGGCAGTTGTGCTGCTGCTCCTAATTTTTTTGCACTTTCTGACCTCATAAACTCATCGCTGAACTGCAAACAGACGCAGCTCATTAAAACTACCTGCAAGCAGTTCTCTTTAATCTTGAGCCTGCATGGTGATCCATCACAGCCGGAGGACTGATTCAGCTTGGATCTGCAGGAGGGAGCACCAACGATGGAGGACTGATCCTGGTCATCAACAGAGACCGATGTGATGTTTTCATTCAGAATCTTTTTGTGATAGAACAGCCTTGTAAAAAAAAAAAAAAGTCTCCGTCGTGGTGTCTGTATTTTTATAAGAGGCTTCCAGCATGATAAATAAAACCAGTAAAACCATTTTAACTCACTGCTCATTCATTATGATTATTTTTTTTTTAAGTCAAGTTGAAGCTGAAGTATTTCTCTTAATATCCATCTGTTCCTGCATTCAGAATCCCAACACCTTCCAGAACCGGTTCTGTCTGTGTAGATGTTCTGGTTTCTTCTCCAAACACTAAAATCCACTCAGTCGTTTGGTGCTCCTCTTTCACCAAACATCTTGAAGACTATTTCACCTCTGATTACATTTCAGCTGCCCTCTGTTTGAAGGTCCATCCCAGATTTTCCAGGAGCAGACAAGGTGGCGCTGGATCTGGATGACACGAAGCAGAACTGGACAAGAGTTTCCTGAAGGGAACTCTGACCCATTTGCTCCTATAGGCTGAGGGATGGTCTTCCACCCTCTGTCTGCTCCCTAAAATCCTAACTTTACAGGAAAAGGATCTGAAAAGGGTTGAATATATACAGTGTACAAAAGTGTTCACACCAATTGCACTTTTCAACAATTTTTAACATTAAAACCAGAAACATTAATATATTTTATTTGAATCTTAAGGGAAACTCTATGTATGTTTATGTAATCAATCCATACATGGTCTCTGCAAATGTAAATAAATATTTATATCCTTTATAGCATTTCTGGATAAATGCAAACTACATTTCGTTGCTTTGTACTTGTGACAGTGTAATGACAATAAAGCTGAATTCTACTCTAAAACAGTATTATAGAGGTAGGTACATGATTTAAAACTGTTTTATAAACAAAAAAGTATGTTGTTCAAAAGTATTCAGCCCCCTTTTATCTGAGTATAACCAGTTAGCTTCAGAAGTTCCCTGATGATTACTAAAGACTAGAGTCCATTTGTGAGTGATCTAATCTCAGTTTAAGTACAGCTGCTCTCTGACGGCCTTGGAGGTTGGTTTAGAGAATATTAAAGAGCAAACAGCTCCATAAATTTTGGAGAAAACACGAGACAGCCCACGGACAAAGTTATGAAGAATTTTAAATCAGGTTTACACTATTAAAATATTTCCAAAGGTGGAGGAGAACTATCACTGCAGATCTCCATGAACACACAATCCCTACTGACAGGTATGGTGATAGCTACATCATTCTGACATGGAAACTGGATGGAGCAAAATACAGCCACAAATTCACGACCCAGTTAAAGTCCAGATGAAAGAAATATTAGTTGTGCTGCCAAAACCTCTGTTTATAGATGTTGGAGATCGGCCTGTTTTTCAGTGTAGTCCTCGCTTTCTCTGACTGTGACTGGCTGGATGTGCTCTTTTCATCCTCTTACATGGGGAGCTGGCTCGGAGCTAGTCTGCCTGGCTGTGTGTGTTTCCTGGGCGAGCGCCTTTTACAGTTGCCTTTTGTATCTCTGTTTATTCCCTGCATCTCTGCTTCTGTCTCCTTGAAGACCCCAGTGAGCCTCAGCAGATGGCAGCTCACACTGAGCCTGATTTTGCTGGAGGTTTCTTCCTGTTCAAAGGAGCTTTTCCTCTCCACTGTCGCTACAAGCATGCTTACTGTGAGGGATTGCCTTCAGTCAATGAGTCGATGCAATCAACTGGTTTTCCTTTGATAGAAAACTTGGAATAAATTTGACTGTATAATCTGGTGAACTGGAAAGTGCCTTGAGATGCCATGTGTTGTTAATTGGCACTATAGAAATTCAACGAAATTTAATTGAATTGAAACCCAGTTGAGAATCTGTGGCAAGATCTGAAAAGTGCTTTCCAAAAACGCTGTCATCTAGTCTGACAAAGCGTTGGCTGTTTTGCACAGAAGATTGGCCAAAGGTTTCAGTGCAACACTAGTAGAGATGAACCCTAAAACTGCGGCAAACAGTTATTCAACAAAGTAATGATTCAGGGGGACTGAACACTTTTGTGCAATGCTTATAATGAAATATAGTTATGCTTGTGGTTGTCATACGACAACATTTGGAAATGTTCAAGTGGTATGAATACTTTACCAAGCCACTGCAAATCCCAACCAATCTCTCTATGAAGAAGATTTTTTTGAATCAGTTCAATGATTTTATTACACAATCTGTAGAAAAGTTACTGAAACGTCCTGCCCTCTGGGTTAAACTCTCCAAGTCAGGTGGAAGAAGCTTGCATGGAAGAAGCTTGCCTTCTCCAGCTTCCTCCCACAGTTCAAAGACTTGACTTTTTTGGTTAAGTGGTCTTTAAATATCTGCATGACTGTGTCCCTTGTCGTCATTCTGTATGTCTCTGGGTTGTCCTGTGATGGACTGACAGCCGGTCAATGGTTAACCCCTCCTCTAGCTCAAGAGATAAGAACCAGTCACCCGGAGACCTTGCAGGTTAGGCAGGTTCATTTTAAGGGTGGATGGGTCTCTTTAGGCAGAGCTCTGTTGGAGCGCAATAATCTTTCATTTTCTGGACAGTTTCCATGATCAGAACCACCCCAACCTCATCACTGTTCTGGTATTTTTAGATCTGGAACATGAGTTCAGGTTGTCATTATGTTGCCAAACAGCTTTTACTACCACCAGAAGCAACATTTGGCACTTCAAAACTACAGTTTTACAAATTTGATTATTTAATTGTCAATTTGTAAAAAAAAAATAAAATAAAAAAAAATGCTGGGTTTCAGCACCATGGACAGCAGGGCCTACCTGAGCTCAGTGAATTAGGGAACCACCTGAAACACTGATCTCTATTTATTCACTTGATTGTTGATTGCCCATTGGTAGTACGGGGTTGAAGTGATGCCATTGGCTGCCATATTGGTACTCCCTTGTCAGACCAGTCACAATGTAAACAACATGTGCGCTACATCATCGAACAACTATGATGTTCTCATTTTAAGGGGGAGATAAGACTTTTAAAATACAGTAAGGATAGATTCATCCCTTTGACACACACTTGCTGTTTCATAGCATAGGTAGATTACTTTAACTTGTAATAAAAAAATAGGCACGTCACATTGCATAGTCATTATGAAGTAAATGAAGTCTCTTAATCATGTAATACAACATGTTATACAAATCCTTTACAATAAAATTAATGTGTTAATAGAGCATAATAATACAGATGTGAAAAGGTGCTACATTGATGATGTAGATGTAATATACATGTATTAATTACATTGCTATGGTAATTACATCTTTCATGATTGGTAATGCATTCAATATATATTACATATTATGCACCCCCATACACACACACACACACACACACACACACATACTATATATATATATATATATATATATATATATATATATATATATATATATATATATATATATATATATATATATATATATATATATATATGTATATATATTTATAATGTTTAGTTGCTTTATTTTTGAGTTGCTTTCAATATGGAATATATATTTCAGCACATGACTTTTTCAAATGAAATACAACAAATACTACAAAAACGACAGCGTCATCTTTTCCTAATAAAGAATTACTACATTGACATTGCACAGTGAATAACTTTCTATTTACTTTACTTTCTATTTTCTTGCGTTGGTCACAATGGCTAATTTAGTCAATATCTTGGAGTCAGTCCAAGATAGCCAGACTTGTTATGCTACATACTATAGTACAGAATACATTGGTGTATATGTGGATTTTCTTGGTTAGTACATCCACTGACTGCAAAATTACCTGTGAAACATCTTCCCTGGCCAGTACCAGCAAGGTAGATGGTGGCTTTACTTTTTTTATTCCATTGAATAAATAGAGATCAGTGACTTTAAAAGCGCCTCCAATGTTCACCCAGAGTCATTCAGACTGAATTCTTCTGTGGGCTGGAAATGGCCCCCAGGGGCCACATCTTAGACTTTAAGAGACATTTGCAGAATGTTTAATTATCTGAATAAATAAAAGCAAGAAATTTGGAAAACAGTAGAAAGAAGCAAAGGGGGCAAAAATTTTAAATGGATAAAATTGAAATTAGGAAAAAACGTCTCTTGACGTTTTACTTTCTTCATATGTGGTATTTAAAGCGTTTCCTACAGTTTAGTTTTTCTGCATCTGGAGGACTTTCCTTTTTATTTTTTGCTGTTTAATTGCTGAAGTTTTTATGGTCTTATTTGTTTTTCTATCACTGTTGACCTTTTACTGATTAAACAAACGTATTAAAAGATATTGGACCCAATGATGCTGAAGACTGATAAAAAAAAAAAAAAATAATTAATTAACTGTTTAGATAATCTCAAAGAGGAAACCAGTAAATCAATTTTACTGGTTTTACACTTAGTTTTAGACCGGTTTAACATAGTTTCAGATTTTGTTTTAGACCAGTTTTAATATGGTTTCAGATTTCTTTTCAGGCTTGTTTCATCTAGTATCCGATTATGCTTTAGACCTGTTTAATATGGTTTCAGAGTTTGTTTTTATCCTGGCTTTAACGTGATTTTATATTTTTGTTCATTCCAGTTTTAATTTTGTTTCAGAGTTTTGTTTCTGATCAGTTTAAGACTTGATTTTATACTTGTTTTTAGAATGTATGGATTCAGCTTTGCTCTTTAAAAGCGCCTCCAATGTTCACCCAGAGTCATTCAGACTGAATCCTTCTGTGGGCTGGAAATGGCCCCCAGGGGCCACATCTTAGACCTTCAGAGACATTTGCAGAATGTTTAATTATCTGAATAAATAAAAGCAAGAAATTTGGAAAACAGTAGAAAAGAAGCAAAGGGGGCAAAAATTTTAAATGGATAAAATTGAAATTAGGAAAAAACGTCTCTTGACGTTTTACTTTCTTCATATGTGGTATTTAAAGCGTTTCCTACAGTTTAGTTTTTCTGCATCTGGAGGACTTTCCTTTTTTTTTGCTGTTTAATTGCTGAAGTTTTTATGGTCTTATTTGTTTTTCTATCACTGTTGACCTTTTACTGATTAAACAAACGTATTAAAAGATATTGGACCCAATGATGCTGAAGACTGATAAATAAAAAAAAAAAAATAATTAATTAACTGTTTAGATAATCTCAAAGAGGAAACCAGTAAATCAATTTTACTGGTTTTACACTTAGTTTTAGACCGGTTTAACATAGTTTCAGATTTTGTTTTAGACCAGTTTTAATATGGTTTCAGATTTCTTTTCAGGCTTGTTTCATCTAGTATCCGATTATGCTTTAGACCTGTTTAATATGGTTTCAGAGTTTGTTTTTATCCTGGCTTTAACGTGATTTTATATTTTTGTTCATTCCAGTTTTAATTTTGTTTCAGGGTTTTGTTTCTGATCAGTTTAAGACTTGATTTTATACTTGTTTTTAGAATGTATGGATTCAGCTTTGCTCTTTAAAAGCGCCTCCAATGTTCACCCAGAGTCATTCAGACTGAATCCTTCTGTGGGCTGGAAATGGCCCCCAGGGGCCACATCTTAGACCTTAAGAGACATTTGCAGAATGTTTAATTATCTGAATAAATAAAAGCAAGAAATTTGGAAAACAGTAGAAAAGAAGCAAAGGGGGCAAAAATTTTAAATGGATAAAATTGAAATTAGGAAAAAACGTCTCTTGACGTTTTACTTTCTTCATATGTGGTATTTAAAGCGTTTCCTACAGTTTAGTTTTTCTGCATCTGGAGGACTTTCCTTTTTTTTTGCTGTTTAATTGCTGAAGTTTTTATGGTCTTATTTGTTTTTCTATCACTGTTGACCTTTTACTGATTAAACAAACGTATTAAAAGATATTGGACCCAATGATGCTGAAGACTGATAAAAAAAAAAAAAAAAAAAATAATTAATTAACTGTTTAGATAATCTCAAAGAGGAAACCAGTAAATCAATTTTACTGGTTTTACACTTAGTTTTAGACCGGTTTAACATAGTTTCAGATTTTGTTTTAGACCAGTTTTAATATGGTTTCAGATTTCTTTTCAGGCTTGTTTCATCTAGTATCCGATTATGCTTTAGACCTGTTTAATATGGTTTCAGAGTTTGTTTTTATCCTGGCTTTAACGTGATTTTATATTTTTGTTCATTCCAGTTTTAATTTTGTTTCAGGGTTTTGTTTCTGATCAGTTTAAGACTTGATTTTATACTTGTTTTTAGAATGTATGGATTCAGCTTTGCTCTTTAAAAGCGCCTCCAATGTTCACCCAGAGTCATTCAGACTGAATCCTTCTGTGGGCTGGAAATGGCCCCCAGGGGCCACATCTTAGACCTTAAGAGACATTTGCAGAATGTTTAATTATCTGAATAAATAAAAGCAAGAAATTTGGAAAACAGTAGAAAAGAAGCAAAGGGGGCAAAAATTTAAAATGGATAAAATTGAAATTAGGAAAAAACGTCTCTTGACGTTTTACTTTCTTCATATGTGGTATTTAAAGCGTTTCCTACAGTTTAGTTTTTCTGCATCTGGAGGACTTTCCCCTTTTTTTTTGCTGTTTAATTGCTGAAGTTTTTATGGTCTTATTTGTTTTTCTATCACTGTTGACCTTTTACTGATTAAACAAACTTATTAAAAGATATTGGACCCAATGATGCTGAAGACTGATAAAAAAAAAAAAAATTAATTAACTGTTTAGATAATCTCAAAGAGGAAACCAGTAAATCAATTTTACTGGTTTTACACTTAGTTTTAGACCGGTTTAACATAGTTTCAGATTTTGTTTTAGACCAGTTTTAATATGGTTTCAGATTTCTTTTCAGGCTTGTTTCATCTAGTATCAGATTATGCTTTAGACCTGTTTAATATGGTTTCAGAGTTTGTTTTTATCCTGGCTTTAACGTGATTTTATATTTTTGTTCATTCCAGTTTTAATTTTGTTTCAGGGTTTTGTTTCTGATCAGTTTAAGACTTGATTTTATACTTGTTTTTAGAATGTATGGATTCAGCTTTGCTCTTTAAAAGCGCCTCCAATGTTCACCCAGAGTCATTCAGACTGAATCCTTCTGTGGGCTGGAAATGGCCCCCAGGGGCCACATCTTAGACTTTAAGAGACATTTGCAGAATGTTTAATTATCTGAATAAATAAAAGCAAGAAATTTGGAAAACAGTAGAAAATAAGCAAAGGGGCTAAAATGTAAAATGGATAAAATTGAAATTGAAATGAGAAAAAAACATCTCTTGAAGTTTTACTGTCTTCATATGTGGTATTTAAAGTGTTTCCTACAGATGAATTTTTCTGCATCTGGAGGACTTTCCCTTCTTTGCTTTTACTGTTTTATTGCTAAAGATTTTATCGTCCTGCTTGTTTTTCTATCACTGTTGACCTTTCGCTAATCAAACAAACTTATTGACGTTTATTGGACCGACTGATGCTGAAGACCCTGATCTAAAAAAAATCAATTAACTGTTTAGATAATCTCAAAGAGGAAACCAGCAAATCAATAATGTGATGAATGGATGGATGATGGATGGATGGATGGATGGGTGATGGATGAGGTTTGTTCCCCTCCCCTCTCTCCGCCTCCACAGCGCCCTCCAGCGGCCATCAGAAACTTTCTGGTACTTCCTGTTTGTCCTCCTCGGTCCTCCGGTCTCCGTCGGTCTCTGACGTTCTTTGTTCTCCGGGGACACCCTGTCCTCTGGCTCCGGTCCACCGGAGCCTTGTTGACTCTGTGAAGCCGACATGGAGCGCAGGAGCCGGTGCTGATCCGGTTCCGTCCCGATGGATTTTACTTGACGGTCCGGAACTGTGTCTGTGGGGCCAAGGCTCGCTCTGCGGGGAACTGGGTCAAGGGGACCCAGTTCGGTCACTTCAACTTGAGGCTGGACTTAAAGCGGGTCGGTTCTGTTCTGCTGAGCTCCTTGCTTTCACTCCCGAGGTTGTTAGATAACAACCGGACCTGTTCATTGAGTTTTAATGTCGTCCGGTACCGGAGAACCGCAGTCCAACTCGACCCAGTTTGTAATCTTATGTTTGGACTGAGGTTTGCTGGTAAGTTCTGCTGCAGGTGAATCCAGTCAGTGTTGTAGGCTGGCTTTGCTGCTTTTAGAACCAGGTCTGATTCAGACCGGTTCACTGAGGTCAGTTTAAGTCCATTCCAGTTCATTGGTGACCAGTAGAGGTCCAACTTCCTGGACCTAAGATTAACTTGTCCTAGATTTTCAAAACCTCTGGTCCTGGTTCTGTCCATGTCTAAATCTGGTTAAATAAGGACAATATTTGGGTTTTGTCCAGATCTTCCCTGGATCTCCTCTAAACAGGGTTTGGTCCTGGTCCAAATTTGGTTAATCCCAGGTTTAAACCTGGGATTAACCAATTTAATCCCAGGTTTAAACCTGGGATTAATCTAGTTTTAAACTGGGTTCAGTTCTGCTTCCCCTCAATATGGCAGAGCACAACCAGACCTCCCCTTCACTATGCTGCTGCCGTAAATCCCTGCCGGTCTCTGGGGGTCGGTGTGTTGGGGACCCCAGCCAGCCCTCGGCCGGTCCGAGGCCCGGTGCCCCACCCTGCCCCTTGGTGGACGTGGCCTCTGCCTCAAACTTCATGTGCTTCCGACTGCGTCACTTTCACCTGGACCTGCGGTTGAACTTCGCAGCGAAGGAGATGAGCGGATGGCTAGTTCTGGACCTTGTTCCGGTCCAGCCGGGGGTCAACACTCTCATCTTGGACTCCCACCCCTCCCTGTTGATCCACTCCATAGACTGTAAAGTTCCAGGGGATGAGCCTAAGGAACCAACATCCCTCACATACCGGGTCGATCCGTTTACAGACTACGGGTCATCGCTCATCATCAGCCTACCTGATGGAACGGTGAAACAAGACAAACTGATCCAGGTCACAGTCCGCTACACGACCACAGAAGGCCCGGCGGTAAGAACGCCAACATCACACCTTCTTAGATTCCAGTTCAAAACAGGTGTTACTGTCTCAGTTATTCCCAATGGGTTTCATGGTCTTAGATTGGTTTCAAACGAAGTTTAGACTTGTTCACTGAATTAGTTTCAGAATTTGTCTCAAACCAGTTTAATATGGTTTCAGCTTTTGGTTCAAAACCAGTTTCAATCTAGTTTTAGACTTGGTTTCAGATCAGTTTAATATGGTTTCAGATATGTTTTCAGATCAAGTTAATATGGTTTCAGTTTTTGGTTCAAAACCTGTTTTAATGCGGTTTTAGAATTAGTTTCAGACTAGTTTAATATGGTTTCAGGTTTTGGTTCAGACCAGTTTAATATGGTTTCAGTTTTTGGTTCAAAAACCATTTTAATGTGGTTTTAGACTAAGTTTCAAAACCTGTTTTAATGCGGAGAATTAGTTTCAGACCAGTTTAATATGGTTTCAGTTTTTGGTTCCATTTTAATGTGGTTTTTTAGTTTCAGACTTGTTTAATATGGTTTCAGGTTTTTGTTCAGTTTAATATGGTTTCAGTTTTTGGTTCAAAACCTGTTTTAATGCGGTTTTAGAATTAGTTTCAGACCAGTTTAATATGGTTTCAGTTTTTGGTTCAAAAACCATTTTAATGTGGTTTTAGACTAAGTTTCAGACTTGTTTAATATGGTTTCAGGTTTTTGTTCAGATCAGTTTAATATGGTTTCAGTTTTTGGTTCAAAACCTGTTTTAATGCGGTTTTAGAATTAGGTTTTTTCAGACCAGTTTAATATGGTTTCAGTTTTTGGTTCAAAAACCATTTTAATGTGGTTTTAGACTAAGTTTCAGACTTGTTTAATATGGTTTCAGGTTTTTGTTCAGATCAGTTTAATATGGTTTCAGTTTTTGGTTCAAAACCTGTTTTAATGCGGTTTTAGAATTAGTTTCAGACTAGTTTAATATGGTTCCAGGTTTTATGTTCAGACCAGTCTAATATGTTTTCAGTTCAAAAACCATTTTAATGTGGTTTAAGACTAAGTTTCAGAGTAGTTTAAGATGGTTTAGGAATTTTGGTTCAGACCAGTTAAATATGATTTCAGTTTCTAGTTAAAAAACACGTTTTAATGTGGTTTTAGACTTAGTTTTAGACTAGTTTAATGTGGTTTCAGATTTTGTTTCAGACTGGTTTCATATAGTTTCAGATTATGCTTTAGACCAGTTTAAAATGGTTTCAGAGTTAGTTTTTATCCTGGCTTTAATGTGGTTATATATTTATGTTCAGACCAGTTCTAATTTAGTTTCAGAGTTCTGATTCTGACCAGTTTCAGACTTGATCTTATGCTTGTTTTTAGAACGTATGAATTCAGATTGGTTATAGTATGTTTTCATTGTGGTTTCACACTGGTTTCAAATTGGTTTTTATATCTGGTTTAAGTGGTTTTGACATAGTTTCAGGCTGTTTCATTTTGAGTTTAGACTTGGTTCAGAGCTATTTTCAAACTTTTGGGATATGCTTGGGTTTTCTTTAGCTCTTGTTTTGAATTGGTCTCGACGGGTTTACTCAGTCGGGAACCTCAGGTTTTTGCCTTCCTGGACATTTGGACCTGTGTTTGTGCAGATGATGCCGTTGGACATTGTGTTCTCTGTCTGACGTTGTTGTCTGTCTGTCCTCAGATCTGGTGGCTGGACTCTGAGCTGACCTGTGGTCAGTCTCGTCCTCTGGTCTTCACTCAGGGACACTCGGTTTGTAACCGCTCCTTCTTCCCTTGCTTTGACACCCCTGCTGTGAAGAGCACCTACACGGCCACCATCCGGGTAGGTACCGGCTGGTTCTGACCAGACTCTGATGGGACCCAGAAGGCTGAAGGAAGCCTGTGGTCGCGTTTTCTGCTGAGGTGGTTGAAGGCAGAAGTTTAGGAAAGAATCCAACTAAAATCCAGCGGTTCTGCCAGAACTTTGTTCTGGAACTGCAGAGAGAATATTTGGACATGAAAACTGAAAAGAATAGAAGATGACTGTCTGATTATTATTCTACTGAATAACATAAATGATAAAAATAAATATCTGTTAAATGGTAAAAGAAAAGTTGAACAAAAAGTATATTTTTATAATTAGAGAAAAAATGGGTGTTTGATTTTTTTTCTTGACCTTTTTGATCCCTATCGTCTTCCTGCTCAGGTTCCAGACGGTTTGACGGTTCTGATGAGTGCCTCCCGGAGTTCTTACTCCAAACTGGATCGAATCTTCCAGTTTTCCATGGAATTCCCAGTGCCATCCTACCTGGTGGCGCTGGTGGCCGGAGAGCTGCAGCACGTGGACATCGGCCCGAGGTCAGTGGGTCACCTGGATAAACCTGAGAACAGTGACAGGCTGATGGGTCGCTCAGAGAAACTCAACAATCCAGTGTCTGATTAGAGAATAATGAGGAAAAAAAACATTTTAGGAAATTTGTTTGGTTCTTTTAGTTTATCGTTTATTTTATATATGTATTTAATTTGGAAGGACATCAGCAAAATAAAGTAGATCAATAAAAATGAAAATCTTACACTATAATGTAAGGACTTGGAAAAGTGTGTTCATTTCTTAACTTAGATTACTGGTTCTGGACTCTTTTTGCATCAATGAAGTCATCAGTTTGTGACATGGAGTCATCCAGCCTAATTCTGGTCCAAAGGTCCAATTAAAGCTCAGGCTGCTTTGATAGCATCCTTCAGGTCATCTTCATCATTGGTTCTGGTGTCTCTCATCTTCCTCAGGATAGTAGATCCTCTGTGGGCTTCTGGTCAAGCACAGTAACACCATGGTAATTGGACCATCTTTTGGTACATTTAGTAATTGGTAGCGAGGTTCAGAACCAGGTCGTCTTGGAAAATAAAACCAGGATCTCCATTTGGCTCCTGATCAGAAGGAAGCATGAAGTATGTCCTCCCTTTCTCCAGATTCTGGGACCCTGATTTCCAAAATAAAGTGCAGAATTTACTTTTTGTTGGCCTGGTTCTGCTGGAGGTTTCTTCCTGGTAAAGGGAAGTTTTTCCTCTCCACTGTCGCTACAAGCATGGTATGTGTGAGGGATTGCATTCAAGTCAATAAGTCGATCCAATCAGCCGGTTTTCCTTTTTTTTAAAACTTTGAATCAATTTGACTGCATGATCTGCTGAACTGTAAAGTACCTTGAGATGACATGTGTGCGAATTGGCGCTATAGAAATAAATTAATTTGAATTTTGTGAGAAGAGGTCTTTGGATCATCGAGCAACATTCGAGTGTCCAGTTCAGGAGTGGTTTGACACGTGTTGGATCTGTTTGTATGTAGTGGACCTTGATGCTCTGACTCCAGCATCAATTCTTGTAAAGCTCTTAATGGATTTTGCTGAACAATCCTTTTCCTGCCACACTTTTTCCTTCCACTCAACTTTCTGTAAAAATGCTCTAATACAGCTATCTGTGTCCCCCCTCCCTGTGGAGGCTGACTGTTTTGTTTCCTACTCACCCAGACTGAGACCCTTTAGAGGCTCAGTGAATCTTTGCAGCTTTTTAGGGTTCATTAACTGATCAAGTTGTTAAAAAATGAGTTTAAATGTCTTATTATTTTTACAATATTCTAACTTTTTTAGATTTCTTTGTATGCGACACATGAAAACCTTGTCTCTTTGTGGGATGGATTGCAGGAGCCGTGTATGGGCGGAGCCATGTTTATTGTCTTGTGCGGTGAAAAAGCTAGGGGGCAGTGTGGAGCGCTGGCTGGGCGTGGCAGAGGACCTGTTTGGACCTTATCTTTGGGGCAGGTGAGTCTGAAACTGAACCTGGACATTAACGTGCGAGACGCCACTGATGCGCCTCTTCCTCAGGTGTGACATCGTATTCCTACCCCCCTCCTTTCCCATCGTTGCCATGGAGAACCCCTGCCTCACCTTCATCATTGCGTCTATCCTGGAGAGCAGCGAGTTCCTGCTGATTGACGTCATCCATGAGATCGCGCACGGCTGGTTCGGAAACGCCGTCACCAACGCCACCTGGGAGGAGATGTGGCTGAGCGAAGGCCTGGCGACGTATGCGCAGCGGAGGATCACCACCGTGGCTTATGGTGAGGATGATGATGTCAGAATGATGGTTTGACTCCGAGCTGTCTGAGACACGGTCTCTGCGTTCAGGTGAGGCCTTCACCTGCTTGGAAACTGTGGTCCGACTGGACGCTCTGCACAGGCAGCTGCGTCTCCTTGGAGACAACAACCCTGTGAGCAAGCTGCAGGTCAAGTTTGAGCCAGGTAAATGCACCCATACACGCCCACCCCTCCCACAAACACGTGTGGTCTGCAGCTGAACAGACGCCTACTCCCTGCAGGTGTGAACCCCAGCACGCTGATGAACCTGTTCACCTACGAGAAAGGGTTCTGCTTCGTGTCTTACCTGTCGGAGCTCAGCGGGGACGTCAGGCGCTTTGACAGCTTCCTCAAGGTTTGTGCATGAAAAAGCACTGATCTCAACCTCATTGGGGGTCCTGCTCATGTTGGTTCTATGTTGTAGAAGGAAATGGCTCCGATTTCACTGCTTCACAGCACAGAGGTTTTATATGCAGAGAATTTTGTTCCATTTCTGCTGCAAGCAGAGAATATGTTTTGTGCACTCGAATGCAATCAAGATATGAACATTTGAAAAACTTTTTAATCAAAAATATTTTTTGAGAATAACTTTGTTTATTCAGATTGGATGAAATCGAAATTTTACTTTTTAAGATTGTGTTTTACAGTTTCCCTATTTTCAAATTGCATTTTGAAAGATCATATTCTCTTCATCTGGGGGCGGGCTTTCCTCTGGAATAATCAGAGAATAATTAGGGATTTCTATTGGTCTGCATAGACGTCATGTTAGCAACAAGGAGCAAGTGTTTTATTAGGCGTGGAGTAAAGAGAATTTGATCTTTAAAACGCAATTGCAAAAGAAAGCGATCCGTTGAAAAAAAAATATGAAATGATTAAGCATGGGAAAAATAGGAAATTTAGTCTTGAATTTTTTTTCTGATTGTGACATTTTAGTATTTCTTTTTACAAAATGTTTTCTTTGTTTACAACAATAATAAAAAAATCATCTCGTATATTAGCGAGGGCTGCATTTAATTTCTGTTTTTTGGCTGTGGGGGATATTATGGAGAATCAAATCCTCTATTCTTTGAATTCAGACCTGAAGCCAACAGGATGCGGCTCTGTCCTCAGACAGTGTCCTGTCAGACCAGCATACCCATAGCCAGTACACATGGGCAAGATGTCATATTTTTATTTATCCCTTTAGTTTTGTACAAAAAAATAGACTTTAAACTACCTCAACGGTCGTGTTTCCCTTTAGTCATGCACAAAAAAACTAACTAAGGTTACAACGCCATATGCTTAAAAAAACACAGAAAAGTAAGTAATTAAATTGTGTTTTTGTACATGACTAAAGGGATTGATGTAGTTGAAAGTTTATCTTTCGTACAAAATGATAGGGAAAAACTGGTATTGACTGTGGGGATGCTCATCTGACAGAACACCGGCTCTTTTTTATTAGTTCTTCATTTTAGTTTGAAAAATGGCTTTTCAGGGGATCCTTTGTGACTTTCAGAATTGCAGTTCTTGAAAGGCACTCTAGTCTTAGTTAGCTTCAAAACCATTGGTCCCTAAGCCTCAGAATAAATCTTTATAAACAGAAGATGTAATTGATTTCATCGGTTAGTTGCCCCGTCCTAGTTACTTATATACTACACTTGTTCACCAGATTTAGAAAAAACAAGAATTGTCTGTTATTTCTTCTGAAACAAATATAAGGTAATATAAATGTTGCCTGTTTGGGACCTGGGCTGTTCTCTGGGTTTGGGTTAATGAATGCATGTCAGTACGGTGTCCTGCTGAGGACAGATGGATGATCATGTGCGTGTTTGCAGGACTACATCTCAGAGTTTAAGTTTCAGAGCGTGGTTGCTCAGGACCTCATTGCCTACTTCCTGCGGTATTTCCCAGAGCTGGAGGACGCCGCCGTTTCTCAGAGGGAAGGTATGTCCAGCTGGATACACATTGATGTCTGACTCTTCCTACTTGGTGACATCACTTCCTGTCTTCAGGTCTGGAGTTCGAGCGTTGGCTCAGCGGCTGCGGACCGCCACCCTTTGAGCCGGACCTGTCAGCGGGGGGCGCTCTTATCGGACCGGTCCAGGAACTGTGTGACTTGTGGAGGAGCACGGAACCGCCCGATCAGCAGGCGCTCGCCACCTTTGACCTGTCTGCCTGGAGCACCTTCCAGGTGGTTCTGTTCCTTGACAGGATGTTGGACCACTCGCCGCTGCCAAACGGTATGGCTTATAACCTCGCATGCCAAACGGTATGCCTAATGACAACATTGCCACCTGTTTGAGCCGCTTACTCATCAGCGAATGATTTTCAGAGGTGATGGCGAGGCTCTCTGGCTGCTACTCCTCCCTGTTTGATGGCCTGAATGCCGAGGTTCAGATCCGGTGGCTGCAAATGGTGGTGAGGAACACATTCTACCCAGACCTACCGCGGGTCCGAGCCTTCCTGCACAAACACGTAAGAATAACCTAGTTCACTAGAAATAATCCCACAGAACAGCAGTCTGTTCTCCACGTAAATCCACTTTCCAGTTTAGAGCAGGACTGCAGCAGATAAGGAACTACCCTTGGTTGATGACTGAAAATTATTGATTCCAGGTGGGGCCTTTAGCAGGTGGAACTCCATAAGGTGTCTCTGGCATAACAACAAACTGCAGACAGGATACAGTCGAGCTCATACTTCTTTTCTGAAATTTTCTCTTGCTTTTTATGCGCCTGTAGATTCTCCCTTACTCACTTGTGGACGTGTTTCTGTGCTCTCAGGCCTCTGTTTTATCGTTAGCAATGTTAGCAAAGCGTCCTCAGATTAATACAGTAGCTGTTCTCTTTAAGAATTGAATTGACTTCATATTCACCATCCATCGCTCTTAAGCTAAACAGAAATAGATTCTCAATCATCCAGGTCATAGTCATTCCAAAAAAGTTAAAAACAATCCACTGCCTCAGCAATCCACTTCCATGCTGCTCGTTACTGTAGCTTCTGTCCGGAAGGAATCAAAACACGGCAAGCGTTAAAATGTATGCCATGTTGTGTGTGCAGGTGTTTCTATTCAATTCAATTCAGTTTAGTTATATAGCGCCAATTCACAGCACATGTCATCTCAAGGCACTTTATAGTTCAACCAGATCATACAGTCAAATTGTTTCAAAATTTTCTATCTAAAGGAAAAACTGGTTGATTGCATTGACTCAAATACAATCCCCTCACACTCAAGCATGCTTGTAGCTTACAGTGGAGAGGAACAACTACCTTTTTAACAGGTGAAGAAACCTCCAGCAGAACTACATAGGCTTGTGTGTGAGCTGCCATCTGCTGAGAGGCCAACTGGGGTTCGAGGAGACAGAAGTAGAGATACAAAAGCTGCATCTTTTCTGCATATTATTGCCAGTTTGTTTTGATCGCTTACCCGATGGGGCTTCATTTATTTATTTTTTTTTTCACTTTTCTAGACTTGACGCTTGAGGAAGCATGCACACGGTATTGCTTACGAATGCCGTGTGGTGCATGACTTGCGTAGAAAACATGACATAAGTCCAAGCTGCCCTGCTAGGCTCTGGTGCTGCCTGGAATCGATAAGAGAATCGCTAGCGAGCTGCCAAACGTGCCATGGAATTGGAACACACGGTTTCGTGTCCCATCCCTACCCATGGACGCTTTCATTTTGGGAAAGACACCCTCGGAATAATGTGTAAGAAGCGACAAATTGCTTAGGAAACTTGGGCAGATTATAGGAACCTTCTAACGTCCCCCCTTTCAGAGACAAAGTGTGCAGCTTAACAAAGAGGCCAAACGACCTCCATTCCAAAGTGGCAGAACCATTTGTTTTTTTACGGCACTACTGGCTTGCTTTTTTTTGCTTTTTAATGCACTACTGGCTTGTTTTTTTTTGACAGTAGGCTGACAGGAGTGAGTATCGAAAACCTGGGTCGGCCACGCTGATGACTAAGTCTCTCCGACGTAAATTGGGTCGAAAGTCGCTTAAGCACTGCTCAACCAAAAGCAAGCCCAATGTGCATGCTTTCTAAACCAAAAACAAGGCTTTGACCGGGCTACTCTATAAAGCCTCGAACCATTTCTGACATTTTGAATTGAAAAAGCTTCCTGGATGTTAAGCGGAATGTCTTCAAACTTGGAAACAAAGGCCAGTGGATTGTTTTTTTTTTAACTTATTTGGAATGAATAGAAATGTAAATATCTGTGTTCAGTTATAAATGAAGGATCGGGGAAGCAAAAGTTAGCTTAGCTCATACAAAGTTCCAAATTCAAGGTTAATAATAACTTTAAAGCATATTGATGCTTATCAGAACACATTAATGACTGTGTTAAACTGAGTTATTGATTGATAACTGCAGTAAACCAGTTTTTACTTTTTTAAGCGGACAGCTATTAGCCTAAAGATACTTTTTTAACATTACTAGTTAAAACCACAAAGAAAGCAGTACTGTCTCAAGAGTTGGGATTTCCTGAAAAGTAGCCAATTACAGAGGGTGTTTCCTTTCTCTGGCTGGTTGTGCCCTTAAAGTGACAAAAGTTGCCACGAGTCCACAGAAACAGGTCTGTAAAAGAGTAGCAGAGAATCTACAAGCCCATAAAAAGCAAGAGGGCTCAGAGAAGAAGCCTGGACTCATTACTGTGACCTATTGGGGGCTCCATCACGTTCAGTCTTCTTCTTCTTGTAAGGTTTTATGGCGGTTAGCAAAATAGTTGAAGTGCATTACTGCCATCAACTGATGAGGAGTCAAACATAGAAACAGGAAACAAGACTCACCCCCCGAAAAATATAATAAATATTTTTCCGAATTGTTTAATTTACTCCAACATAATAAATACATTTTTAGATTGTTCATCACTAGATTGTTCTGTGCTGGATTCCCCTTCAATTGGTCTCTACTTTTTCTGCTTTTCCTCATTTTTTATTCTACTTTATTGCAATCTTCTTCCTTTTCACTATTTCCTTCTTCAATTCCACAAGAAATGCTTCCTGTTTCCTCTCTACTCACTACTACCCACAATATTTCTTCCCAAAGGGAATTAGAAACACACGTCCTGTCACTCCTCTCCCAGCCATTAGACTCTACATTGAGTCTACGTGTATAAAACGTTAGGAATTGGTGTGGAGTATAGCTCACATCCATGTGTTTTTTAAAGGTATACTATGCAACCGTGTTGATTTTTCCAGCGTAGGCTCCCCAGAGGGCTTAAAGTAAAAGTGCACTGTCGTAAATATGCTCAGCTGTTCTCCTGGTTTCTCCGCAAGCCAGGCGGCGGCTTTGTTTTGAGCTTTGCAGACAGGCTTAACGCAACGTAATCACCATGTCTACCGCTGCTTTAGAGAGCCCTTTTTCCTCTTTCTTGCCTGTTCGACGCCAGCCTTTTAAGCTGTTTTCCGCCTGGTTCCGCAAACTGCACAAATATCGCCACCGCGCTAGCAACGCAGCATGCCTTCACTGGGGGCGTAGCAGTTCTCGCCCAGAAGCAAGACCGACTCTCGCGATGCATGAGACTCGGAGCCTGTGGGTGCTTGGCCGTAGGGGCTCCTGCAATTGCAAGTTCGGTATTTCCCCTACAGACCACCTCAGGTGGTTGAGAAAACCTTTGTTCGAACTTTTGAAATGACTCATTTAATAATCCAAAACGTTATCGAACACATTAATTAACTGAAAAATGTTGCATAGTATGCCTTTAAATAAAGCTGCTCCTATCAGAGATGTATTATCATGCAAAGTTTCAATTTTGGATGCTTGGAGATAACAAACCAACAAATACTGCATTGCAAAGTGTCCTTTCCAACATTGCACACCGTAATGGTTGGGTGGAAAGAACTGCAGGAATAGACTCAGAGTCTGCAGCGTCTGTCTGTCAGATTGTCCAGAATATGTACATTTATGTCTGCAGAACAGAAAACAAATATTTTTTTTTATCTCTTTGATGTAATGTTGAGTCATTTGACTTTCCTGACGCAGCTTATGATGTTCACTGCTGAGTCAGTGCTGCAGGAAAGTAGCTAGTTACACATGCCTGATCTCTATATTCAGATGTTTGAAGCATCTAAGCACCTGCTGAGATAAATCTGATCCACCAGCAGGTGGCGCCATCCTAACTTCCCCTTATCTTCTGCCTCTTCTTTCCTGCAGACCTCCAGGATGTACACTGTCCCACTGTATGAGGACCTGGTGGCTGGGGTGATGAAGTGCGTTGCCGTGGAGATCTTCTACCAGACGCAGCGGCGCTTGCATCCCAACCTGAGGCGGACACTGCAGCTGATCCTGTTCCCCAACAGCTCAGCTCCTACTAGTCAGAATGGTGCGGTCCAGTCCATCGTAGCTAGCTCCTCCCCCTCTGGTTCACCTCTTCAAACTCCCGCTACCACGGCGACCGCCTCTGCTGCTGGGACAACTGCCGCCATGGCGCTGAGAGACGTTAATGTGTCTGCATGACGACCGTCAGGGCCCCTAGAGGCCCGTTAGGGTTTAAAATCGGATCGTTTTATGTTCTCCGTTCTCTTTCATCATAATTGGTCCAAAAAGCAGAAGGTTCTAGAATGAAATGATCTGCAGGTTCTCAGACTTGTGGGAACAGGAACATCGACCGCTCAGCTGGGGATGGGGTAAATTCAGTAAGACTTTGCTTTTTTCGTTGTGGCCTCAGTAGAATCTCAACCTGGACCTGGGTCTAATCCAGATTCGGAACCGAAACCCAGCTCTGCATGTGAACACCAGCAACATTTAACACCCGGGTGGCCTTCATCACCTCACTGTGAAACACTCCGACTGTTTTAAACTCTCCATCCGAAGCATGGAAAGTCAGGATCTCTGACTGATCCAATCAGATCCTCAGGAATCTGCAGAGGCTGCAGACAGAAGTTAAACCTGTGATCCCTGAATGCACCAATGTTTCTAATCCACATGGCTGAGGGCCACGTCAATGGAATCATTTCAGACAATGACCGATAATCTGAAAAGATTATAAATCTGCTTTACTTTGCTGACAATTTAATTATTTTATTTATTCTGTTTTTTCTCTAACAATCAAAAATAAAAACATGAAGTTGTTTTTTTTGATTTCTGAAAACATTTTCTTTATTTTGACTCTAAATGCTTTACTTTTTAAAGTCAGACCGGAAAGGCAACAACATCTTGAAGGGATGCTGTGATGGTTTGAATGAAAATGAAGGTTTTATTACGTAGCTAAAAGGAAACTCTGGGCTCTGCTTTCACAATAAGAGCTTTTCATGTTTTACATCTTTAGGTTTTATTACATTTTAGTTTTGGTTGATCAGCTAATTTATTGTAACTGAACAAAAAATAAGCAGTTTCTTAAAATAAAAAAAAAATAAATAAGAAACGTCTCATGGAATTTGCAGCTTTTGATCATTTATCTGGTTGATGCAGAACTTAATTGGACAGGAGCTACGTCTAAAACCTGCAGGACCCTGGGGCCCGGGCATAGAGGCTGGACTCTCCTGCCGTATATCGTCTCTGTTTAGGTCATGTTCAATGAAAGGTATTAACTGGTTTTATGTTTCTGGTTGCCACCTGACTTCCAACAGCAGAGTCTCTCATACTGATCCTGGTTCTCCCTCAAAAGATCTGTATCCCTTGCTGCAACATGTTTAGTCAGGATGGCATATAATGCATTTGGGTGATTAATTTTTTTTATAGTTATTATCCAGAACCAGATTAACTGGAACTGCTTTTGAATTTAAACAAAACTTTCTTTGTTAAACCAAAGAACATGCTCTACTGATTACTTCCAAAAAGATCTGAATCAGAACTTGTTGCTTCATGTAAAATCTTGAAAATATAATAAACCTAAAGAACTAAAGAACTGTTGAGTTTAACCTTTGGGAAGTCCAACAGCCTGTTTTTTTATGTTTTTATAACCATTTATATTAAACGCATCTCAGCCCCAGCCTCCCCAGTTTCTATTTAGTGATTAAACAAAACATTACCCACAAAAAGTACCTTTGCCAAAGGCGTTTCAAATTCCTTTAAAACCACCCAGATTTAATAAAACTTCCACAAAACGATTTTATTTGAGCTACTAACTGGAGAGGCTTTTATTTTGAAGCCCTGTGCCGGAAGTTGCGTTTTTAATTACGTAGGTGTTGATGGTGTGTGGAGGAGAGCATCATCCAAGCCCCACTGCTGCTGGACCGACACATCTGGACCAGAACCGGCCTGGGAGCAGCTGTGGCTCCGGTGGGGGAGGGGGGCGGACCAGTAAGGTGGTCACGTGGGCAGAGAGAACCTGGACAAAGGCGCGCGGGGGGAACGGAGGCGCGCAGCTGTGTCTCAGCATCCCTGCAGTCGGAGAGCGTGCGGGGCTTCCCGGGGCCAGCATGGCGGAGGAGACCCGGGTCATCTACCACCTGGAGGACCAGGAGACCCCCTACCTGATCCGGATCAACGTGCCCGCGCAGCGCGTCACACTCGCGGACTTCAAGCAGGTGCTGAACAGACCCCACGCCAAATTTTTCTTCAAGTCCGTGGATGATGACTTCGGGTGAGTCACGTGACGGATCCACAGACCATAGAGATAAAACACGTCGGGATTAGATTATTGATTCTCAAATGTCACGTGTCACAGGAGGAGGCGGAGCTTTAGTCACATAATAATAATAATAATAATCAATAATTATAATGCTTGATGTTAATCAGTGACCAGCTTTAAACAGCTGAAGGAGAAATTCAACCAAACTGATCAAAACAATGAGAAGGCTGAACTCCATGCTCTGCTTTGTTTACTTGTTTATGAGATGATTGTTTATATAATAATCCTCCACAGGCTGAGCTGAGATTATGTAACTGAAATCAGAATCTCTTTAATATTCTCTCTGATGAACTGCTTGATGACATCACTGTTGATGATGGCAAAGAAGTTGGCTCCAGTGATGACAATGAAATGAATGATGATGAAATATAAATAGCAGTATTGATAAAATTGACCATGGGAATTATGATTTTAACAATGATGAAGATGACAGTGATATGATTATATTAATAATGATGATCCCTGTTTAAATTTTGTCATCCACAAAACAGGCTTGAGTCGGAGGCAGACGGACTTTTGTTCAGTTATTCTAAAGACGATTCGGCACCTGTCCAGGAGTCTTTGTCGGTTCTGTCAGATCACTCTAAAGTAATCAGCAGTAACCAGAGTGCTGATGTTTTAAAGCACAATGGAGGTCGATCCTCCAGTTAGATTTATATCAAATACCTGCTTGTTCAATTCAATTCAGTTTATTCATATAGTGCCAATTCACAACACATGTCATCTCAAGGCACTTTACAGTTCAACAGATCATACAGTCAGATTGATTCAAAGTTTTCTATCTAAGGAAAACCAGTTGCTTGCATTGACTCATTGAGTCGAAGGCAATCCCTCACACTAAGCATGCTTTTAGCGACAGTGGAGAGGAAAAACTCCCTTTTAACAGGAAGAAACCTCCAGCAGAACCAGGCTCAGTGTGAGCGGCCATCTGCTGAGCCGACTGGGGTTCAAGGCGACAGAAGCAGAGATACAAAAAGCAGCTGTAAAAGGCGGCCCCATCCAGGAAACACACAGCCAGGCAGACGAGCTCTGAGCCAGCTCCCATGTCAGAGGATGAAGAGAGCACATCCAGCCAGTCACAGTCAGAGAAACAGGACTACACTGAAAAACAGGCCAATCTCCAACATCTATAAACAAAGGTGTTGATGGCAGCAGCACTGCTGATATTTCTACGGCCAAACACATAACCTAAAGACAAGAAAAGACTTCAAAAAGTCGGGAAAATATTGGATGGGTCTTTGACTTGCTTCTGACTTGAAAGGTCCTTAGGAGGATGGACCTGTAATGTTGCTTTAAAGGAAAAGTCTGGTCAGCAAGGAATAATCAATGGATCATTATGTATACCTAAAACTTATACGTTTGTTGGAATTTAATGAATTTAGTGTTAATCAGTGGAAAAATAAAAACAATCTATTGTCATTGCGTATCACTGAGTCTTGGAGGCGGCTATTTTGGACTCAAATATAGTAACACCTCACCTCCTAACATCTTCCAGCAGTGACGTCACGGTGCGGTAAGCCTAGCCATTCTCCTGCCATTCTTAAAATCATCGGGAACTACTAGACACAGCTGCAATCAACAACAATTATTGAAGATTTCCAGAGGACTTCACCATTGAAATCTACCGTAGCCATAAGCTTAGCACTGACAAAAACAGTCCTTTCACGTTTTCGATTTATGATCTTCCCTGGACGGGTTCGTCGCGGCGACTTAATTTAAAGAGAGCATCGCCATCGTAACTTCTGGCCAGAGAAATAACATGTAATATGTAGCCAACATTTGGAAGAAGAATGTTTGCAAGTTGACTTTGATAATAGCGCTGCTAGGACAAAACACCAGATACAGCACTGGGACTTGATCAACAGCCGCATACCGCACCGTGACGCCACTAACCAGTAGGTGGTGAAAGAAAATCTTTTGACAAACAAACTCCAGTAAAGCACATTAAAATTAAAATTACTCTTGGGCAATAAAACACTCATTGCATTAGCCAGTATGTCTGTGATTTTATATTTAAACCATCTGCAAGTTCTGAATTCTGAATATGAATTCCCGTACTTTTCCTTTAAAACCATTGATAGCATGGAACAGGTTGCTCCAGGGCCAGAATTCCAAGATCCTCTCATTGTTCTCCTGGGTCTTTTTGTTTGTGTGTGGGTTTTGTTTTTGGCCATTTTAATCATAATTAATGTAAGTTTGTGCAATTTCCGTGGAAGCAGAGTTACGCTCATCATGACTCAAATGGACAAACACTTAACCAAATCCAGCTGCCTCTGATGTAAGACTGTTTTGTGGTCAAAAATGAAGATGAGGAAATTGAGGATCCTGACAGTAATGATGATGGTTGCACTAATGATGATGACGGTGAAAATAAAAAGATAAAAATGATGATTTAAATATTTAGGATTACCTTAAAGGTATTGTGGAGTGTGACGGACCGAGCCAAATCAGAGAAGCACAGGGAAATCATTGAGGTAAAAATGATAACAAATTTATTTAGTTCAAACTTCTAACAAGACTGGGCCCATCAAGGAAAACAAATGACAAAATTCAACATAATCCAAACCTGACACAGGAAAAGACCTACCTTACTGACACACAAGGGAAACTTATTTATACACTAAATGATCAGACCATTTTGACACAAGAGGGAAACATAAAATATATTTGCCTAAAAAAAGACTCCAACAAAGGACCAAACTAATCAGCACCATACTAAACTATGAGGAAGAGGACTTAAATAATTACACTTCCCAAATTCATTATAGAAAACAAAACCAAATATAGAAACCTAAACCCTTACACCCCTTCTAAAACTAAGTGGAAGAGTCCAACTAGCCTCCATGTCAATGAGGAGATCCTTTGCAGCTGAGGCTTCCTTTCCTTTACTGGCCTCACTCATGACAGCCTCCCAGGAACTGGCAACTCAAATGAAAAATATATAATCTATAGATTAATATATTACTACTAAATGTTTGCACCCAGATAGTTAACCAATGCCAAATCAAAGTAAAAAAATGAATTACAGTACAGTAAAATATAAGATTTATTTAATTGAAAGAATTACCAGACCATTTGTTGTGTGGTTGCACATGCGGCCATCACACGGAGGATCTACACAAATGTTTGAAAAGACGCGTCCTCTCCACTTGGACAACGCTGTACCCGCTCCTGAGAGGGAACGCCTTTAAACCCTTTTAAACCCAGCTCTGTTTAAAAGTTTCAGTTTGTATCTATCATAAAAGCTTACTTTCTAAAAGAAGATTTGCATTTTTTTTAATATGTGAGACTCACCAGTAAGTGAAAATACGACGGCCAATGAGGACCATTTATTTTGATGATCCACCCAGAAAAGGAACATCCTCCACAATACCTTTAAAGATTATGATGATGATGATGATAAAAGAGGCGATAACAGAGATGATGAGGATGATAATGACACTGAAGATGATAGTGATGGTGATGATGATGGTGATGTTGATGATGGTGTGTTCCAGGGTTGTCAAAGAGGAGATCAGTGATGAAGAAGCTCGGCTGCCCTGTGTGAACGGACGAGTCGTCTGCTGGGTTAGAATCTCACTAAGATCAACATACACAAAAAAACAATCCAATTAAATATCCAGGTTTCACTAATAAATATTCATTTATGGAGGTCTAATTTTTGTCTTCATTTATTGATGAGAAAATAATTTATGTACCGAATATTGTTCCAGAGTTTATTTCCATTACTGTTGCAAGCAAAGAACACATTTTGTAAATGGAAATTTGAAAAACATGCAGTAAATAAAAAAGATTTTTTTTTTTATATTTGATTTTTTTCAAATTAGATTTTTGAATGTTATTTTATAGTTGTTTTTTTTTTCTAAACCAAGTTTTATGAATTGCATTCTTTTCTAGTTGTCATTGTCTCTGTGGTGAGATGCAAAGATGCTTTTCTATTGGTCGACATGGACGCTTAGCAACATTTCTATTGGGCTTGAAGTGAAGAGAATGTAATCCTTAAAATGCATAATAAAAAAAAAACAATTCTTAAAACTCAATCTTTAAAAAAATAAATTGGAAAAAAATAAGATTTGATATAAAAATGGTGGAAAATGTAAAAACAAAAACAAAAATAGAAAGATTGCACAAAAAAATGTAATCTAAGAAAACAGCAGACTTACTCTCATAACCCTGTTTTGATCACCTCATTTTCATTCTGTTTTTTAAAATTTTAGATTTTCATTCAGTTTTTTTTAATTTCTAGATTACATTTTTTTCTCCAAATGTCCATTTATAAAATGTGTTGCAACAGTAATGGAGCAAATTTCCCTCCACAGTCATGTTGTTCAACTTAATCTATAAAAAACAAGCAAACCTACGGAAGAGATTAGGGCCAGTGGGAAAAAAAAAAAAGCTAACTGATTTTAAAATTTTATTTCAGTTTAGTATGGGGAAAAAGTCAAGAATTCTGACTGCGCAAAATTCTGACTTATCTCAAATTCTGACTCGAATTCTGACAATATTAAAAAGAAGTCAGAATTTCTTGACTTTTCTATATACTATAATGAAAACTCAAGGTAAAAATCATTAAACTTTTTTGTTTTGTTTTCGGTATTTCAATCACTCTTCCATCTATAGCTATCTTTTACTTCTATAAAACTTATATACTTTAAAGTAATCTCTTTCAACTTCTGTGTGAGAACAACAAGAGAAGAGCCTGCTTTTGGAGACATCTTTTGGCATCTTGTTCTCTGCCCTTCGGGTTAACCAGCCCGACTGAAACATGTCGGCAGTAGTTTGAAAGTTCTTCACTGCTGGATTTTTCCAAACAGAAGTTTTAAAATCTTCTGAAGCTTCTTTAAATCTCCATCCAGACTCTAATGTTGCTTCAGTCTTCTCTCTGAAGCTGCTGGACGGATCTCAGTACCGTCAAACAAAATGTGTTGGTTTAAACACATCGAGCTTAGATTTTGTAATCATATTTCACTGACATTTTTAGAAGACTAAATGTTGGTTAAATTTCCTGACATTTCGATATTTAGTCTCCATTTGTCGCAGTATGATAGAAACACGCTTCTTAATTGTCATGTCTGTTTCGGTAGGACTCTGTTCATTCTTCTTGTCTTCTTTGCTGCAGGTGGTGTCATCAGACACTTGTCCTCCAGATTTCAGGGGGTCAGACACCTATTCTGTGGCCACGCCCTCCAGCTTGGCCCCTCCCCCCATTGAGAGGACAGGCGGTATTGGAGACTCCAGACCTCCGTCCTTCCAGTGAGTAAACAGATTAATTTATGGTTAGGGCTCTACCGGACTACACTGACAGGATGTGCTGCATCTGTCTGTCTATCTCAGTGCTGCAGCTCTCTGTCATGACGACCTTCAGGGGTCGGAGGTCAAATCTCCTACTCCCCCTTCAGAGAAGCTCCAGCGGAGAGATGTGGGCAACCGAGGTAAGGTCAAACAGACAGGAAGGATTTGGCTCCTGTTCAGGTCTTTTCTGTAACTCGCCATTCGCCTCCTTCTGGCTGGATGGGGTCACTGCAGCTTCAGCTCTTATGCTACGTTAAGACAGAGAAGCGCAAAGCACTGCTGCTTCATTTTTGATAAGCTTGTACACATTAAGGTCAGACACCCGTCAAGAGCAGCTTTGAAGCGCGTCCATTAAAGTGTGTCCAGATGCACTCTGCTGCTCATGTGGTCAATGGCAGAGAGCTACGGTTGCTATATCTGCTGCTTTTAAGTGGGTAAAGCAGTAGCTTTAAAATGTTTTTAAGCGAGAAAGACCACTTCAATACATCATCTGTGCAGTCAGTTCATCAATATTACAAACCTGCTTTCAAATATGGTTATTTCACTGTCAGACCAGCACAAAACCCCGTATACCAGCCGGGCGCTGTCACTGGGAATCATGTAATGAATCCAAACTTCACTCACCAGAATAATAAAAAGGAACATATTTTGCTGTGCGCAGGTTTCTGCCATCTTAAGTTAACTCAAGGTGTTAATAAACTGTTTCAGGGTAGTGATCATGGCGATCTGCATCAGCAGTGCTGTGTCTGTCTCCAGATCAGCTTCTCTGGAAAAAATAGAAGTCTAGATAAGTTATTTTTTTCTTAAAATAAGTGAATTCTTTGTTGAATTGAGGAGGTAAGGGAGATACTTTGCCAATGAAACAGGACAATTTACATTTAAAATAAGAAAAAAACAATTGTATTCTCTTATTTCAAGTGCATGTGATCTAATTATCCTATTTTAATAGTATGAATATTAATTCCATTGGCAGATCATTTTAATTATGTGCTCAAATTAAGAATGATTACAGTTCATTTAAGAAAGGTCGACTTCTAGGTCGTTTTTGCAATGTTCTCTGATTGGTTGATGTGGCACATCAAGCAGCAAAACCTCAATTTTTCCAACTCCAGAAGCTGCTGCTTGTATGAATAGGGCTGGGTAAAAAAATCGATTCCTTTACATTTTTGCAAAAGTCGATGTCCTAGGGAATGAGATGGATTCATTTTATAGTGACGGATTATTACATGACGTTTACATTCAAATGAAGGCAGCGGAAAGATGCACTCTAGATTACTTCAAGCCAGACAGCTGCAAATACAGCCAATAAGGTTGACTGAAGACATTAACAAATGGCACAAAGGCCTGACCAGAAAACACCCTGTAGTTGTTACCAGAAAACACCCTGTGATTGTTGCGACTGTCACTTTTATACTCTGTTTTACTTACAGTGAAAATAATGCAAAGCTCATGCTATGTCTGCTGTGTGTCACATCTGCTTGCTCATGTGAGACTTTTTTCCTGTTCTAAAACAAGTTTGCGCAGGGGAGACAGTTTTGTTCACGTCTCAAGTTTAAACTGCACTATCTGATTTACAAGTTTTGCACTTTGAGTTTAATGTGACAGGAAAAGATAAAATACATTCAAGGTATTCTAAAACACAGTTAAACCACTTTCATAACTGTAAAAACAGATCGAATCAAAATTAATCGATTTAGAACTGAATGAATCAAAATCGAATTGATTCAGGACTTTGGCAAAAATAGCCAGTCCTACTTGTGAAGGGTGTCACGCGCCTCAGATGCTCAGAAGATCATGAGGCACTGCTTTAGCTGCTCAGATGCATCAAGAGGCTCTGCTCCTGCTGCTCGAAAAGCGCTGCATGACCTTTAGATGGCGCATCAACCATTGACGTTGCATGTAAACCAGCTGCTTTTACAGCTTCAGCAGTGTGGTCTGAACAGCATTACAGCAAACTGCTTAAGAAATGATCATTAAACAGACTGATGTCACCCAAAATTCTGCGGATTCAGAATATGTCAGAAATGTCTCTTTAATCTTTAAGGTATAAAACGAACCTAATGTGGTATAAATTTAATAGATTGAATGAAGTTGGTCTAAATCAGTTTAGTTCTGTCATTATTCAAGCTTTTTCTTGTTCTCTGTTGAATCTGCTGCCTGTCTGATGGCTGCTGTCCACACAGCAGGACACCCAAATGGACACATCCACCGAGCAGCCGACAAAAAAGGGGCGGGGCCACCAGGCGGAGGTGACAACTCATCGAACCAACAGAGCAGCGAGTTAGAGACGACCAGTTTCTGCTCATCGGAGGAAGACTCAGGAGGAAGGTCAGATTCTACTTTAGATGCAGCTGATCTGTGGAGATCAGAATGAGTTAAACATACGCTGCTGTGAAAACTAAAGTATTTGGAGATCAAGGTTTTTTTTTGATGAACATGAGTTGGCCTTTGTGGTCTTCTGGGTCAGCTCTGGTTCTGGGCTGGGACCTCTTTGTCCAGTCTCTCTGTTAAGTTCTGAATCATGAATTCAGTCCTTCATTGAGGCCTGTAGAGCTTTAGATGTTTCATCCTCCTGGATGAATCATTGATGAACTCATTTTAACCTACTTTCTTATAATCTCTGCTTTAACTTCTTTGGATCAGGCTGGGAGAGCTTTCAGTTTACTCTCCAGGTCATTCTTTCTGTATGGTTCGGTTAAACTCATCTTTAAAGATTTTGGTAAATTACAAAAAAATTATTCTTTACCAAAGGCTTATCAGGTCGGTTTAGAAGTTTTTTTTTTCTTTGAATAACGCAATCCTCAGGAAAGTGTTTTATCAACTGGGGTTATCTTTGTGATTAGAACCTGTTCAATAATCTGAAACATAATCTGAGATAAAAAGCTTAAAAGGAAGCAATCTTTGAGGGAAAATAGTTTTCAAAGCACTTTATCAGATCTGAGCTGTGGAGCTGTTTGTTTTACATGTAGCACCCAGGCCCCAGGCTGAAGGTTTGATTCAGGGCCCTATATTTCTGTTATTTCGCTCTATTGGTGTTTAGTCAGCTATTCGTATGCATCATCTACTGTTACTAAAAGTAATAAAATAAAGTAGTAATCAATGTATTTACATATAAAATGCCATGTGGTTTTATACTTTTTGGTTTCCAACTGCAATGTTCTAAAACAACCTGTAGTGCCAGAACAACAGCGGTCCTCCCTCTGTCTGTGTCCATCTGGCTCCATTACTAATATTTGTTTCATGTATGACAGTAAGGGGTGGGTCCCTGGATGCATCATGGTGTGTTTGCTGCAGCCTCAGAAACACCTTCAGAGTTATAAAAATGATGAAGTTAGAACATCCCAGGGAACCTGATCTGAGTCTGAACACTTATGACTTTCTGACATGTGTAAAAATGTGGCACTGCCCCTTTAAAGGCTGTGCAGGTCATGTGACTCAGTGGCGTCAACAGCCGAGCGTGATTGGCCTGTTTGCTCGACACACATTCACCTGCCTGCAGGTCATCTTTTCTGCTCCAGTAAACCTGTTCACGCCCTGCCCTCATCCCCTGCTCTGATTGGCTGCTGCGTGTCATGTGACCTGTGTAGACCTTTGTATTGTGCCGCTGATAAAGCCATCCCAACTGATCTGAGAGCAGAAATAATGTGTTCCTGATCACATCCATGATTTCCTTTACACAGAATTTACATTTTTTTGCATCAGTTTTCTTTTCTATGATTTTATTTTAAATCTACTTAAACAGACTTGTTGGAGTTTTGCAGTGTTTTTATTTCTTATTTATAAAGTAGGATTTTTCTCTCTCTTCTGTAAACACATTATTATTAAAAGTGGTTCATTTTTGACAGGTAAGTATGTTTTTTCTGTATTTTAGTAATAATTGCTTGTGATAAATGGTTTAGATCCTGAATTTAGTATTTAGTTTTTTTAATCCATCTGATAACAGTTTATGATTTCCAACTCTCCAGTTATTTTGCATATTTATGTGATCATTCCAATTTATTTGACCTTTTTAATTCACACATTTTGTGAAGTAATACCAAATTCTTTTTTTAATGCACAACCTTGACTCGATTTGGAAAACACTGAATTAATCTTTATTTATTTCACATTTTCTTTATTTAACATCTGGAGATCATTTGTATGATGTATCAACTCATTCATTAGAAATGGTTAAAATAACGTAGCTTATCAAAATAGAAATAGAAATAGAAAGTAATTTCAATGAAGTAATTTAAGAAACTTTGTTTTATTATAATTTTTTTAAATTATTTATATAATTGTTATATCTTTAGGGATCTCTAATCTCTTTTGTGTGATAAACTTGACCAATTTCAGTTTTAAAAATTACCCATAATTTATTCATGATAACAAAAAGAAACAGAGATCTATTTTTTTTTTGTTTTGTCAATATTTAGGTTTGTCTCTTGAACTTTAACATCTGTTCGAGACATAAATCCAGAATAATAATTAGCTGCCCTTTTATGTCCTATTTAATTTCCTTAATGTGTGTTTAGATTTTTTATTTGTTATTTTTACCAACCAGGATTGTGTCTGTGATGTCAAACCAGGTTTAGCCAATCAACAGGCCAGAGTAGCTCCTCACCCAGACTCATCAGGCGACAGCGGCGCCGCCACCGAAAACCAAAAACACCACGGATGGAGAAGGTAACCCCCGCTGCCTTTCAGTCATTTCTAACCCCACACCTAACAGCTAAAAAGGAAAAGAACCAACAAAATGTCCTCACTTTGATGGTATAATTAGAAAAATGGCCCTTGCTCAGACCGAACAGAAGCTCCTGTTCTCTGGATAGCACTGGTCTCAACTCTGCTTCAGGTCTTTGTAGTTCCGTATTTTAAAAAGTTCAAGCTGTTTAGCCCAAATTCTGGACTAGTCTGTATTCTTTAAATTCTTCTGGGCTTATAACACTGATGGTGGAACTGGAACCACATGAAAACATGAGCCCAGAGCAATGCAGCCAGCAGCCTTAGGATATTTTGGGTCAGTAATACTCCTTGATAGGCTTTTAGGTGAGGGCTTCATTTCACTATCTGGCATTGTTCCTGTCATGTTGACATCAGCAGTTGTTCTGGTTTAGTTTGCCTCCTTTGAGCCAAACAGTCAGGCAGCAGCTCATCTGCACCACAGTGTTTCTGAGGTCCGGCTGCAGCCACATAACCTGAAAGATCATGGCCCTCGGGAGAGTCAGTAGCAGTCATTGATGTCAAATTTAGGACTCAGGAAGGAGCTTTCCTTGGGGAGTTAATCTGAGAGCCGATCAGAGAATGAACCATCATCAGCTCCACCTGCCTGTTTGAGTAGATAATAGGGATGCAAGTTATTGATTTATGAATTAATCCAAAATTGATGAATCTTATCAACCGACAAACAATTGATTTATAATTCAGTTCACTTTTATTTCTATAGCACCAATTCACAACACATGTCATCTCAAGGCACCTTACAGTTCACCAGGTCATACAGTCAAATTAATTCAAAGTTTTCTATCTAAAGGAAAACCAGTTGATTGCGTCGACTCATTGACTCGAATGCAATCCCCTCTCACTAAGCATGCTTGTAGCGACAGTGGAGGAAAAACTCCCTTTTAACAGTAAGAAACCTCCAGCAGAGCCAGACTCAGTGTGGCGTCAAGGAGACAGAAGGCGAGATACCATAAGCAACTGTAAAAGGCGGCCCCGTCCAGAAAATACACAGACAGGCAGACAAGCTCTTCGTCAGAGGATGAAGAGAGCACATCCACCCAGTCACAGTCAGAGAAACAGGACTACACTGGAAAACAGGCCAATCTCCAACATCTATAAACAAAAGGTGTTGATGGCAGCAGCACAACTGATATTTCTCTCCAGGATGGCGTCACAGCCAAACAGGAACAGACGAGGCAAAGCTACTATGAGAAAAAGCAGAGAGAGTATAATGTTAGAGATTGAACTAACAGATTCTGCAGAGTGGGAGAATAGCGATAGAATGAAGCAAAATTATGTAATAGAGGTCCCCTATGTCCTCCAGAAGTCTAAGCCTATAGCAACATAACTATAGAGATAGCTCAGGATAACCTGAGCCACTCTAACTATAAGCTTTATCAAAAAAAGGAAAGTTTAAGCCTAGCCTTAAAAAGTAGACAGGGTGTCTGCCTCATGGACTGAAAAACTGGTAGTTGGTTCCCACAGGAGTGGAACCTGATAACTAAAAGATCTGCCTCCCATTCTACTTTTGCTTTAGAAATTCTAGGAACCACTAGTAAACCTGCAGATTTAGAATGAAGTGCTCTGTTAGGAACATAAGGAACAATCAGATCTCTGATATCAGAAGGAGCTTGGCCATTTAAGGCTTTATATGTTAGAAGGAGGATTTTAAATTCTATTCTGGATTTAACAGGAAGCCAATGAAGAGAAGCCAGGATAGGAGAGATATGATCTCTTTTTAATTTTCATCAGAACTCTGGCTGCAGCATTTTGGATCAGCTGAAGGCTTTAACTACAGTATGTGGACTTCCTGATAGTAAAGAATTACAATAGTCCAGCCTTGAAGTAACAAATGCATGGACTAGGTTCTCAGCAGGATATTTCTAATTTCTGCAATATTGAGCAGATGAAATAAGGAAGTTCTATAAACGCCTTTTGATATGGGATAGAAATGACAGGTCGTGATCAAAAATAACACCAAGATTTCTTATTTTTATTTTCAGAAATCAGTTTAATCCCATCTAAATGAAGTGACTGACTAATCAGCTTCTTTTTTCAAATAAAATGTAGAAGTGGTCATTCTCAGGAAACACTGAGTTTTCTCTTGTATCAAGATGATCTTTCCATAACAAAAAGGGTGGAAAATATATTTTTTACAATATTTAATATAAAAAATTGTACATTATTATATTTGAACAATTTATTGTTCCAGGTGGATTAAATACTGACTGAAAAAGATCATCTTTTCTTACACATTACTCAACTTATTTATCTTATGTCAGAACATATTTATGTTAATTTATAAAAAGTGAACCTTTTTCATTTCAAAATAAAGAAAGATGTATTCAAATATGTGAAACAATTATCGTTTCCTATATACATTGATCTATATCTATAATTTAGGGAAGGGGTATGTCGCTCTGACATACTGTCCGTTTTCAGCACTATGTTTAAATGAAGTAGATGCTAACTGTGATGTAGCTTTCTTTTAGTTCTCCTTTAGTGTAATCCAGTCAGTGAAGGAAGACACTGTGCTTTTAGCATCACTTTTAAATGGCTGGTGCTTGATCTGCTTGCTCTCAGAGGAATGTAAATCCTGGCTCTGAAGTGCAATAACACACAACAGCATTCTCTATCCACTGTGCAGCATCTATTTTTCTATAATGTTACAAATGATTTCTGCATACCTGTCATTATTTGGATTTGAAAATAAGGGAAATTTTATGGCAGGTGCTGCCATGAAAACTCCCCCAGTCTAGCTCCAGTATATTCAAAGACAAGTTCAAAGGAAATCTAAAATAACCACCTGTCAACCAATTGCAAACTACAGTTAGGTGATTAGTTTTTTACTCTAGATGCTAGCAACACATCCACCAGGTCCGAAGCAGATACATGTTTTTATTATTATAATATGGGGAATTTGTAGGTACTTGGGAACGTGGAAAAAGAGGTAAAATACAATAGTTTACCGGCTAAAACAGGAGACCTGACAGCAATGGTTTGATCATGTCCTCCACCTTTCTGTCTTTACTTCCTGGCCTTCTGAGCACAACAGAGACTTTGCGCTGCTCCTCCATGCAGCACGGCTAAATGGGCTGATTTAAGTGATAAACATACTGAATCAGTATGAGTAATGATAATCCTCTGTTTATATTTACAAACAGAACTGCATAAAGATAATTCTAGATCCTTGTCGCTCTACTTAAGAATGGCCCTCTAGTGGATGGCAGCAACTCTGCAACACTGTAATTAATTATCATTTAATGGGGTGGATCAAATTTTAATCTACAAAACCATCAACCGATGATTAATTGTACCTTTCTTTACATCCATGGTAGATCTCTACAGCTAATTTTCTCTCATGTAGTACTCCCCCTAGTGGAGTTGTGTAGTAACAGATTGACATTAACTGATTTGGTTCCTTATCTAAACTCTTAAAGCTCCATGAGGAATTGAAGTTGCTCTTTGGTTTAAATGTCATTGAAAACGGTCTCTTGATGTTGCCTGAAGATTGATTAGTTGTGTCTGGACTTCTTGCCACTGATGTGTCCCTCTCCTGTCTCTCTGTCAACCTGTCATTCTTCTCTACCTGCCTTTATCTGTCTGTGTGTCAGTCGGCGTCTTTCAGCAGCGTTACTGACTCCACCATGTCGCTCAATATCATCACTGTAACCCTCAACATGGGTGAGTACTGACTAGGTCAGCAACAGTCTGGATTATTCCACCATTGTCAGCGTCAAGTCCAACAGAGTCCACAACTGCTCCCAATAGACTAGATAAGAGCAAACAGAATCTAGAACTGGTAGAAAGCAATCGGACAGCCTGGGTCACAATCCAGACATAATAGGTTCAAATCTATTATGTTCTATTAAAGTCTGAACCAGGTCCGAAACTATCTGGATCCTGTCCGCCACATTCAATATCTATTCAGTATAGATGCAGCCCAGTAAGGGTTTTTTTACTGTGTAGATCATATCAGAGTTCAGAACAGGCCATAGACTGCCCAGATAGGGTTTATGATAGACCAGTGCTTTTCCACTGGTTCAATTTGTGTCCTAGATAATATCCAAATTGGACAATATCCGTTTCAGTGCAACCAGGTCAACAACAATAGCGACTGAACGCTGTAGGGCCTAAATCGGATCTGGTAGAGTTCTGAACAGGCCAAAAATGTTGGGGATCAGTTCCAGTAGGACTTAGAATGGTTCAAAAAGAATCTTGATCAGTGTTAGTAGGATAAATATCCGGCCCTCAACAGCCTTGGTCTTTTCCACAATAGAAAGCAAAGGGTTTTTCCTCACACAGAATGCCTGAATTTGTTTGCTCTGAAGCCAGTGAGCCCCAGAACTGACTGGGTTCAGTAGATACTGATTCCGACTGGACAGCGATCTGATAATATCATTTCAAAATCCAGTTCAGAGTTTGTCCCGAACTTTAACAACTGTTCTATGGGATTAAATCCAATGATGTTTTTACTGATGCTGCATGTTCCTCAGAGCGGTATAACTTCCTGGGTATCAGCATCGTGGGTCAGAGTAACGACAGAGGAGACGGAGGGATTTATATCGGCTCCATCATGAAGGGAGGCGCCGTTGCTGCGGATGGACGCATCGAGCCCGGAGACATGCTGCTGCAGGTGCCGCCAACACTGTCGCCACTCATGCTGCTGAGGATGAGCGAAGCTTAGAGTCTCTCAAGCTCTCTGGGCCAGCAACAGAAATGTGTAGCTTTATTGATTCTCTGTGTTGTTCTTTTCCATCAGGTTAATGATATCAACTTTGAGAACATGAGTAATGACGACGCCGTCCGAGTTCTGAGGGAGATCGTCCACCAACCGGGGTGAGGTTCTTAAAAATGGAATTGCCTGAGATTCTGGACAGCAGTTTGTCCTTTTCTGTTCTCGAACTCAGGAGGTTTTTATCATGCTGGATCTTTAGAGACTCAAACTGAGCTTGTATCTCCTTGCTTTTAGTTCAGTGACATTAACTGTGGCTAAGTGCTGGGATCCAAACCCACGAAGCTGCTTCACGCTGCCAAGAAGTAAGTCAGGCCCGGATGTTTTGGTTGGTATGAGTCTGGCTTGCTAAAACACATCATGTCTTTTGTCTAAAAACCTGCAGGTGAACCAGTGCGTCCCATTGACCCGGCTGCGTGGGTGTCCCACACGGCCGCCATGACTGGGAAGCTCCCCCCACATTACAGTACGTCCCCAATCTGCAGCATTCCTCCACTGTTGACCTGTCCATCACACACAGCTTCATGTCCTCCAGGCGTTCACGAAGAAAATCAGCTCAGCATCCACAGTGACATGACAGTGATTGTCAAGGCCATGGCCAATCCAGAGTCAGGGTTGGAGGTTCGAGACAGGATGTGGCTGAAGATCACCATTCCCAACGCTTTCATAGGTGATGTGTATTATTTGATTGTCTTATGTAGAAAGGTTCTATTAATGCTAAATTCATTCACTCTCAAACTGCATCTTATCCTGCAGGTTCAGACGTGGTGGACTGGCTCCACCGTAACGTCGAAGGTTTTACTGACCGACGAGAAGCTCGGAAGTACGCCGGAAACCTTCTAAAGGCCGGATTCATCAGACACACTGTCAACAAGGTCACCTTCTCTGAGCAGTGCTACTATGTGTTCGGAGACCTGTGTGGAGGTGAGGATAGAAAGGTTGGAGCTTATGGCCACACTGAGGGACATACCTGTAGTTAGGAAACAGATCCAACTCAAGTGGATTAATGGAGCAACTCTGAACATGTCTGAGATGTTTTTTAAGAGAAAATGATAGAACTACACGAACAATAACCCAAAAGAACAAGTTTACATCATAGTTACAATTCTCCAGTCACTCAGCAGGCAATAAAGAACAATAAATGTGAACCTTTAATAAAGTACTCTCTAGATGTGGTCATCCCAGTTCATATGTTTCCTTGTATCAACTAAATGGTTGCTAATAGGCTTCTTTAGAACTTTATCACATACTGAGGAGGTAATTCAACCATTTGTATTTAAAACAGGCAAGGTATTAGCCTCCTAACCTAGGAATAAGCAGGTCATCAAGTATTTAATGTGCTGAACTACTAGTTTCAGAAACGGTAGTCGATATAGTAACACTGAACACCAACTGGATGTTGGATGGTTGAACTGTTTAACTTCATTGCTAGAGTTGCATGATAGAAATTTAAAGAACAAGGATTTTTTTTTTTAAAGAGTCTGAACTCTAGCGTAGTCTGATGATTAAAAAAAAGGTTTCAAAACAACTGAAGACATAAACAGTTAAAAGTGGATTCCTTAAAGCTGCTTCTCCTGCTTTCAGATCTAGCTGCAATGTCTCTGCTCGACCATGAAGAAGGGTCCAACCAAGAAGGAGGAGGAGGACCCAACTGTGACCCGCCAGCCTTTCCTTATCAGTATCCCATACCGCACCCCTACAGCTCACCTCACCTGCTACATCAGCTGCCGGCTTGCGAAGCAGGAGGAGAAAGAAGTCATCATAGCGGAGGTAAAGGATATGTTTCCTTTTTCTTCTTTACAGTTGTTTCAGTTTTTGTATGGCTCGTTTTCTTTATTAACTGTAATCAGTCAGAAGAAGGGGAAGATGAGTGGCACCTCCATTGGTCTTTCACAGTGAAGGGCCACATGAGGCCATTAAAACACTTTGTGTGTCACACTGAATTCAAAAGAAAGGACTGAGTAAAAAAAAAAAATGCTGTGTTTTAAGGTTACTGTGTCTTATAACAAAAGAAAGAAAAAACTTATCTAAATAATTAGTTTTCTTTCTTTTTTGTTTTTATAAAGAAACAATACATCGAACTGATTGAAAAGATAAATATGTTACACAGGGGTCTCAAACAAGTTCCAGAAAGGATTTCAGGATTGCAGGTTTTCTTTCCAGCAAGCAATAGCACACCAGACTCCATTCATCTCATTAAGTCATCATGTTGACTAACTCAAGACTGAACTCGCGATTGAGATGAATGAGTCTATTTATACTCTACTGATTTAAACTATTTCTCGGCAAACTACATTAACATCATATATTATATAGCTTGTTTGGTTTTGAAACCCACGAAACTGAAATTCTAAAGTCAAATAAATTGGACTGAAAAAGTTCACCCAAGTTCAATGCTGCAAGAAGATAGAAGTAAGTGAGCCAAGTTATGGTAAAAGTCGTGCGTTAGAGATTGAACTAAAATACAGCAGAATGGGAGAATAGAGATAGAATGAAGCAGAAACCAGAAAGGGGGCCCTTTGTCCTCCAACAATCTAAGCCTATAGCAGCATAACTATAGAGATAGTTCAGGAAAACCTGAGCCACTCCTAATCCACAGATTCCACTGCTCCGCCCCGCCCTGCTCATGTACGTCATGCAGGGGAGCACTTGTGTGCAGTCATGGTAATCAATGAGAGCATTCCCACATCCACACGCTGCTACTCTGCTCGTCACTGTGGGGCGCGTCGTCTTCTTGATTTTGCTCCACTCCGGTCCATTGAAAGCGGTCGGAGTCAAGATCCACAATTACAGTACACCAAACAGGAAGAAAAACCTTGAGAAGATCCAGTTTGTCAAATAAAATATGGTATCGACAGATCAGTAATAACAAATTAGAGCATAATTCTTATATATTCCCAAAAGCTAAGACTTTTTATTTACCGTTATTGTGGATGCAAACTATCAGTACTTCAACATACCAGGGAAGATCATTTTCTCAACTTCGATCCAAAATATTTATGTTACAAGTTTAATCAAAAAATCTGGTCTACAACAGCTTTCGGGAGCGTACATCTCGCCAACTTCATATCACAGGCATGGATGAAGAGATGCTGAGTTTGGAAGTAGAGCACAAACCAATTTTTGTATGATCCCTAATTATCCCTACTACAAAAGACCCACAACGAAAAAGAATTTTTTGACTAGAAACGTGTGATTCATGCTTTAAAGTGAGTTTTGAAGGTATGTTACATTAAATTAAGCATTCATTTTCAATGTTTGGTCCTACAAATTAATTAATAATAATAATTTCAATTCAATCCAGTTTATTTATATAGCGCCAATTGATTCAAATCTCAAGACGCTTTACAGTTCACCAGATCCATACAGTCATTTCTATGCATACTTCTAGACTCCAGGGAAGTCGGATGCCAAGTGAGACAGGAAGGAACCATGGAGTGCTGAAGGTTTCCCTTTACAGCGCCGGTCTGGAGTGCAGGGGAGCAAAAAGGGGGGTTTATGTAGGAAGTGTGATTTCAGGGTAATTATAAGCTTTTATCAAACAGGAAGGAGTTTTAAGGCCGACCTTAAAAGTAGACAAGGCGTCTGCCTCACAGACTAAAAACTGGTGGTTGTTTGCACCTGAGATGAAAGCTCTGATAACAAAAAAATCTGCCTTTCCATCCTACTTGGGCAGATTTAAACCAGTCTAATGCTGTTCCTTTAATTCCTAAAAACAATGTTCAAAGTCTTTCTAAAACAACATATGCTACAGATCAACTGTATCAAATGCTGCACTGAGCTTCCTTAACAGTGCTTTTGTTAAGCAAGATTCAAATCTATTATATAAGACCACATGAGAATACCATTAGTGACTTTAACCAGTGCTGCTTTAATGCTATGAAAAATCTATATGCTATGAACTCTAAAACCTGTTTGAAACAAAAGTTCATTGTGGTTAAGTGGTCACACAGTTGTTTATCAACTTACTTCTCAAGAATTTTAGATAGGAAAGGAACGATTAGATATAGGTCTATAATTGACCAAGTCATCTGAGGTGAGAAGAGACTAGAGAGAGAAAAGGGTTTATTACAGCTTCCCCTGAGGGTATGTAACCCTGTAACAAGATTAATCATATATCTCCAATGGAGGTGGAAATCAGGGGAATGTTGCTCAATAACTTGTTTTTTTAATCAGTGTCTTTTTCATTTTATAGAGAATATTCCGGATTCCATATTAAAGCAAGATAGACAAAAAACAGAAAAATAAAAATACAGAAAAACCAAATTCCTATCCACCCACCTCATATCTCCTTCCGGCAGAGTACAAGCACATTCTGCAAATGGTGCTCAATGAGTCGATGCAATCAACTTGATTTTCCTTAGATAGAAAACTTTGAATCAATTCTGACTGTACGATCTTGTTGAACTTTGTGAAATTGCCTTGGGATAAAATGTGTTGTGAATTGGCACTATAAAAATAAACTGAATTGAAACTGAATGCTGTCTCCGAATCAGACCAGGTTTTCCCCAAAAGGATTGCCAATTATCACTGTAGCACTCATTGTCTTCACTACCTAGACAACCAGCGGTTGAATGATGACATGTGGCTAAACATGTCTTCACTGGTCAGATCAGAGAGGGGACCAGAGATGTCAACATTGTTTTGGCAAACTTACACACCAAAAGCAACACTAATTTCATTGGCGTCCAATGGGCATTACTGAGTATATTACTGCCAGTGTGAATAACAATGGTACCATATTGAAACCTTGTATCCTTAACCAGCGGTTTCAGGTAGCATTAGATGTCGCCTGTTCTGGCCCAGCAAACATTATCCTGTGGTCCCTTTTGTCTCTCCTAATGCCACTTTTTATCATTGAACATAAATGCCAGAGTGGGGTTTCCGTGGATCGTCACTGTGTGGGGAAATCTGTTAGAAACCTAGAGGGTTGGTGGGCAAGAGATCCCAGGACAGCTGCTTTCTGGTAGCAGCCACAAACAGCTTCCTGGCTGGGCAGGACACGTTGGTGGAGTTGGAGTGGGCCGAGACTGTGGTATTGGTGGCTCTGAGCTGTTAACTATTGGGCCTGTTCTAACTTCTGGTGTTCTGAGGTTAGAATCGGGACTCTAACTCTGACACCCTAGCCTCCAAAGCTAAAAAAATACCACACTTAATACACATACCATTATCACTAAAAGGCTTGAAACATGTGGCATGGGGAGGCAGGGAGGAGAGAGAGGGAGGTTAGAAGAAAGAGTCGGAAAAGAGTCCAGGGCAAGTGCTGAGCTAAGCTAGCACTTGCCTATGAATGTATACAGTAGAAAAGTGCTTTAAATTTGTTTAGAATATGATGTGAGACATCTTTCTTAGTTTTACAAAAAGACAATTAAAAAAGTTATAAATAAATCCATAAAACCACTGAAGACTGCGTCGGTTTAACTTTGGGGTTTCTAGCTTTGCAAGCCCAGCCAATGTAAGGGGTAAAAAAGCTAGGTCCTTTTGCTAATGCGGGAACAACTGTCAACATTGTTGGGCACTTCTTGTTTTATAGATTTTTTCTTCTATTTTAAATGTTTTACTGACCATCTGGGAAGGACATTTCAATGCACCACGATTATTACTAGCATTGGGCAGGCTGTCCATTTCCTTTTCAGTTGCAAGCACCAGGCACTCTGAGGGGAGTGAGTATGAGTTACAGTATAGAGGCTGAAGGCGATTGGAGCATAGTCATATATAACAAGCAGGGGCCTCATTGGCCGCTATTGCCCATTGGTTCTGTCAAGCTGTAGCGCTGCCATCTTTAAAAGGAAAGCTGCTCCATTCAGTATTAGTGTTTCTGACAGACCCAATAAAGTATGTTGGCATTTAATTAATCATAAATTGCTAAAAAATACTTTCTTTTTGTGCTGCAAACCTTCTAAATACAGCTTTCAAGCTACACAATAGGACACATGGTCCAGCGTATTTGAATATTGTTGATTGATTTAAACAATAAGAATATTCAGATAACAGTATAGGTAGACAGAGCAAATGATACATTTATATATCTTTTTTTAATTGTTAATATCTGTCTATACCTATTTATTGCAATATATAAATGCGTCCAATGATAAAAATATATTACAGAAATGCATACATTATACAATAATGATTAACATTGAAGAATATATGTGTATGTGTGGATGTAATTCGGATTGATTGCAGACCGTTACCTAACCCCATTGTCCCCACTGGGATGGATAGGTCACACTGTTTCCTGTTTGAAATGATTACATCACAATTCTCTTCATCCTACAGGAAGTCGCAGCAGCCAATCAGACTTCAGCGATGATCAGAAAGAGGGGAAAGGAATAACCCAGAAAGAAACTGCCAAACATGAAGCGAACATTCAGGACATGATGGCAGACTGCCTGAGTGATGGCAGTGCTCAGGGACCGCCCACACACTTCTCTGGTTCCCATGGCGACAAAGACACCCTGCCTGCATCTCAAGGTCAGCACAACAACTTTTCATCAATCCAACCGGAAATCTCTCGACAGTCTTTCCGCCTGGCCATGGGAAACCCTAGCGACCTCTTTGTGGATGTCATGTGACCGACGTTAATAATGGCGTTAACGATATCATGTCCATTTAGGTGACCTGGAGACATGTTAAATAAGGCAAAGGATTTTTTTTTTTAACTTAAGCTGAAACGAGAGAAAAACTTAAGGCACATTCAATCACTGTGAAGAGCTGATTCTAAGGAAGGCCTGGATCTGACAAAGACCTGGACCTTACAGGAACTAGAACAAGAACTGGAACCAGACCTGGATCTAACAAAAATGTAGATTTTAAAACACCTGAAGCTGAACGATATGATCCTGGATCCGACTCCTCAGATCTGGATTCAACTCAGATCTGGATCTGAGTCAGGCCTGGTTTGGACTCAGACCTGGATCTAATTCAGGCCTGGATCTGACTCAGATCTGGATCTGGATCTGACTCTGATCTGGATCTGGATCTGACTCTGATCTGGGTCTGATCCAGATCCTGACCCTCTGAACTAACCAAATAAAAGTGTTTGCTGCTGCAGCATCTGTGGGTAGTTGTGGCTCAGCAGCGTCTGTGCTGCAGCTTTGCCATGGTTGTAAATAGTTCCTGATGCTCCTGTTTATGGATCACATGCTGTGAAACTGCCAGTCAGTTACCTGATTTTATTTATTTGCTATTTAAGATTATTTATGAAATCTGTTTGTTCTAGATCTTTACTACAGAAACCACTTGTGGATTATTTACCATTCTGTGTCTTCAGCTCCTACATGATTTAAAACATTTACATGTTTGTCTATAGAGAATCAGAAAAGCAGAGTTGTAGCTTTGGCTCTTTTAAAAAATCAGAGAAACGGGTCAGTGAAGATGATTTTACATAAAGGTTCAAATATGGCACGAAATCAGAGAACAAAGTTTTTCAGACATGTGGGGTTTGTACGGGACTAAGACCGTGTTCTGTTTAGTGAAAGCGGTTGTATAAAATGTGGTCACTGTGTTATATGTACACAATGAGATAGTAAAAGCTTAAATGATGAATTAGATTTGGAATAAAGTTCAAATAGCTTTCACAGAAATCTGTGTATGGCTCTGATTTCCTCAGATTGTTGAAAGTAGCTAATTCAATTCAGTTTATTTGTAAAGCACCAATTCACAACACATGTTATCTCAAGGCATTTTACAGATCACCAGATCAGCTCTCAGTCAAATTGATTCAAAGTTTTTTCTATCTTAAGGAAAACCAGGTGATTGCGTCATCAACCCATTGACTCTCAGGCATTCCCTCACACTACGCATGCTTGTAGCGACAGTGGAAGGGAAAAACTCCGCACAACAGGAATAAACCTCCAGCAGAACCAGGCTCAGTGTGGCGTCCATCTGCTGAGCCGACTGGGGTTCAAAGAGACAGAAGCAGAGATACAAAATCAACTGTAAAAGGCGATCCAGTCCAGGAAACACACAGCCAGGCAGGCGGGCTCCGAGCCAGCTGCTCCCATGTCAGAGAATGGAGAGAGCACATCCAGCCAGTCACAGTCAAGAGATACAGGACTACACTGGAAAACATAGCCGATCTCCAGCATCTACAAAGGTGTTGATGGCAGCACAGCTGATATTTCTCTCCAGGATGGTGTCACAGTCAAACAGGAACAGACCAGATGAAGCTACTATGAGAAAAAGCAGAGAGAGCAAAACATTAGAGATTGAACTAACAGATTCTGCAGGTGGGAGAATAGAGATAGAATGAAGCAGAATGATGAAAATGGGGGTCCCTATGTCCTCCAGAAGTATAAGTCTATAGCAGCATAACTATAGAGATGCTCAGGATAACCCTGATGACCTGAGGTAATTTCCCTCTGGGATTATTAAAGTATTTCTGATTCTGATCCACTCTATAAGCTTTATCAAAAGGAAAGTTTTTTAAGCCTAGCCTTAAAGTAGACAGGGGTGTCTGCCTCACAGACCAAAACTGGTAGTTGGTTCCACAGGAGAAGCCTGATAACTAAAAGATCTGCCTCCCATTGTAATTTTTGAAATTCTAGGAACCACTAGTAAACCTGCAGATTGAGAGAGAAGTGCTCTGTTAGGGACAGAGTTGCCGCTGCTAGCTACTTTTAGACATAGCAGGCAAACCTGTGGCAAGCCGGGCGATGGGAAAAGAAGAGGAAAAGATGCTGGAAGAACTGCAGTGAACTGGTGAGAAGAAAAGTGAAATGGTGCTCAAAAGATGACCCTGCACATTTTCAGGTATGTTTGGCTCAACCTGCTGCTGTGAAGCAGGATTCTCCCACCACCGAACAGAATCAAAAAAATAAATATGGATCAGGCTCCAAAATGAACACCTTGGTATGTATTGCTTTAGAATGGCTTTGTCTCCATTCATACCCAGGTTTAAAAGCTACGCACGGGCAGCATAAAGCCCACTGCGAACATTAAGACAGAAAAAAGAACAAACTGTGAGTTCAGGTATTTTTAAATATGTTTTATCAGGAAATTGTCTATATACCAAACTGAACAATTGTTGTTCTCTACTTCAAAAAACACACTAGATTTTAAAATGGAATTTTTTTTTCTATTTTTTTTTAAATATAAATTTATATATATATTTTTTTATTTAAAAAGTCTATGTATAACATGGATGCATAAAAACCTCATTTTATTTCAGTGTTAAACTCTGTTTAAAGTAACAGATTATAATTAAAAATGTCTCCGGACCATTACAGGTTGATGATTTGCTTATTCGGACCCTGCTGATTTTTAATTGGTAACCCCTGGCCTAGATTTTTTTTATTTTTTAACAGAAATAAAAACAAAATTATTTTGTTTGTTTCTAATTAATTATTTTCATTTATTGCCAATTGTGTTAGCAGTGCAAAAAACAAAACAAAAAACTAACTGACTAACAAACAAACAAAAAAAATTGTGTTTTTTGGCCCTACTTGCTTTCCATACAATGGAGCGCCGCAGGGTGGTGCTCAGAATGGGACGCTGCTCCGGTCTCTGTCAGCTGACGCGCCGGCGCCGCTTCTCCCGCGCCGACATCTTACCTCGAAACCAAGAGGACACCGAGTCCACATTTCACGGTCAATAGCGCCAATAGAGGGGACCCACGGACACTGACGGACGCGGTCTGAGAACATTTTATCTTTCCAGAGTGAAGGTGAGGAGGACATGAAGGAAAGAGGACACCGTGTCCGTTTGTTGGTCTCTGCGCTGCAGCGGCGGACTGACCGTACTGCTGCGGTAACGTTAGCTGCTAACCGCTAGCCCGACTTAGATGAAAAAAATGTCACATTTAAGTAAAGTGTGTTTTATCAAACCAGGCCTGTTTTGCTGTGATTTGAAAAAACGGTCAATTTTAGTTTGAAAAACCTCAAAATGTTTTCGGCATAGCAAAACTTAAGCTATCTCAAATAATTTTCGTTAGTGTTTGCATTTTATTGTACTGCATTGTCGTTAGCTTTATGTTTAAAGGGACCGTCAGCTACGTGACTGGGCGGTGACTCCGGCCGCTGTGATTGAGTCCTGAAGGAGAAACTCAGAGCTGGAATAAACAGCGGCTCGGTGCCGCAGTAGGAAACAAAAACAGCCTCGATTTCCCGGGAAGGAGCCAGGAAATGTCCGCAGATCGAGCTGCGGGGTTAGGGTGCTGCATCAGGATCCAACCGCTGCTTCTTAACATGGCCAATTTAGTTAAAATCAGCATTTATATAAATAAATCCCTTCTCCTTATCATTAACACCGTGATTTGATAATTAACTGTTTTACATGACATAAATATGGAAGCAAAAAGGTGCCAGAAAAAGCAGTACTTTGTGTGTCATTCCATAAAAAGGTGAAAAAATACAGTAACACATTAATCCTAGTACAGCATAACATACTCTTTTAAATTTAAAACAAAATGATATATATCGTGTTTCCTATCTTCCTATGCTTTCTTTTCAACAGAAGTCCAATAATTACTAAAAAAAAGATCTATAATGTTTGGATAATTATCATTTACGACTAATTTATTAACTGTTTGATTTCCTTTCTTCATAACAAACCTGAAGGGTTATTTACTTTTGCCCTGCTGGTAGATAGTGACAGTGAGGCTGTCAGTTGGCAGGCATGGTCATTCGGAGGCCCAGTTAAGGAGAACCAGGAGTTTTTTTTTTTAACTTGAATATATATTTTTCAGGCTGTGTTTGTAACAATCCTTAAATGTTAAAATTTTTCTTCCAGGACAGACTTGCAAAGTCTCAACCTTCATTTTATTTTGTTTAAGATGGGCATCAATCCTTATTTTCCCAGCAGGTGCAGAAGTCCTGGCAAATGAAATCAACAAATTGGCAATTTTTAAATAATTATTTCTTTTTTAGGAATTCTGGGTAAACTCCTGAAAATTTTTGTGGCAAAATTGAAAATTTAAGTTTAAATTCTATAAACTGGATCAGGACATGAGATGAATCCTAGAAATGCTAAATAGACAAAAACTGATCAATGGAACAGAAACGTCTGTAAGCAAGGAAGTGAAAAAAAAAATGGTTATTTCCATAACATTTGGATGAAACCAATAAATATTAACATTTGCTTCCATTTGATAATCAGCTGGGATAGATGGGGATGATTGCAGATCTAGTTGTGAATCTCACCATCAGATTTTTAAAATGTGATGTCCTTTAGCAGACCTATAATAATAAACCTGTTCAGTAGCGTAAAATTGATGCAATGTTCACAAAAATTAATACTATCGTTGAAATCTGCTTTGCAACTTATTTATTGCTGCGTAATAATTTTGCTATTTAGATTATCTTTTTACAGGATCTATGTTTGTTTTCCGTGTCCCTAGAAGAAGTGGATTTATTTTGAGGATAGATGTTTCCTGACAGAGAACCTTTGCCATCAAGCAGAAATCTGTTTCTGAACTCTGACAGGAAATGCTTAGAGTCCGATGCCTTTAGATGGACAAATCTTCATTTAAAGTCCAGTGGGAGGAGGGACTATTAAGAACTTAAGCAGGGTTGAGTGACGTTCACTGACTAGTGGAGCAGATCCATATCGAAAACCTGAAGGACATCAGGACCTTGAGGGTTTCAGTGACAAAGAAGAAGATCTGCAGTTGTTGATATAGAAACAGGTTCATGTGATCAGTAATCAGTATCACTGATGGCCAGTGGGAGGTCCTCTCTGTTGAAAACAGACGGCGCTACTGATGCTCAAATAGCAGCGTTAATATGTGGTGATGAGGACCTGCCTCCTCTTCCTACAGTGAGACTGCAGAATGATGGACGCTGGCGAGAGCTGGATGCCCTGTGGGTCCACCTGCAGCCAGAAGGTGGCAGTACTGAGCTGCAGTGACCTCAGCTCTCTTCTCTGGTTTATCTCTGTTTAAAGTTTGGATAAAATCAGGCTTTGCCCGATCCTGACCAGAACAGATCTGCTGTGATGCAGAAACGGTTGATGTCATCAGCAGCACATCACTGATGGATGGGAGGTCAGAAACCAGACGGTGACGCAGCTTTAGTTTCGTTATCGCTGCCATGCGGGGAGCCTGTTGCTAGGCAACAGTAGGAGGGTAGAGGAGGAGGGTGATGTCATCTGTCTGCAGTGAGGCGGCCATCCAGGTCTTCATTGTTTCAGGTTTAAACATTAGTTTCTTTTTTTAAAGTTGATGAAATCAGAATCAGAGGTTTAGTTCAAAATGATCCGACTTCCTGTTTCTGTTTCCTGCTCAGAGGAAAGCTGGCTGAGGTTCTGGGTGATGCTGTGATATTTGTGGTTCAAGGTCGGTATCCTGGTCTCTGATTTTACTGCAGGGCTCCGAAAACCTCGGTTCTCAAAGATGGTTTTCTCTCTGTTGTGTTCAGGGGATCTCCAGCTGCTCCATGCAGATGATATTATCAGCCAAACTAAAAAAGTAATTAATGATTATTGGAATAAGGGATTCCAAGCACTTCCATGGCCACAGGTGTATAAAATCAAGCACCTCGGCATGCAGACTATTGTTACACTGAAAGAATGAGTGGCTCTCAGGTGCGTGATAGGACGGCACCTGTGCAACAAACCCAACCAAGTGAAATGTCCTCATTCCTAAATGTTCCATGGTCGATTATCAGCTGATTTCCAGTCTCATCCTTCTGGAAATATGATGGATGAGTCTGGGTTTGGTAATTGGTAATTTGGTAACAGTCACTGCAATGTGCCAAGTGTAAAGTTTGGTGGAAGAGGTATTATGGTGTGGGTTTGTTTTTCAGGAGCTGGGCTTGGCCCCTTAGTTCCAGTGAAAGGAATTCTGAATGCATCAGAACACTAAGACTGATAACTCCATGCTCCCTGCTGTGTGGGAACAGTTTGGAGCTGGCCTCATCTTTTCCCAACATGGCTGCACCAGAGGACAAAGCAAGGTCCAAAAGGACATGGATGGCAGAATCTGGTGTGGATAAACTTGTTCCTGATAGAACATGAATTAGAGCAGAGACTGAGAGCCAGGCCTTCTCATCCAACATCGCTGTGTGACTTTCTGGAAGAGTGATAAAAAATCCTTTAACCACACCCCTAAACCTTGTGGACGGCCTTCCCAGATGGGTGAAGCTGTTCTAGCAGCAAAGGGTGGACAGACATGTTGACCCCCTATAGATCAGGGATGGGATGTCACTTAAACTCGTATTATGAGTTTATGCCTGCAGACTAGGGCTCACCATCTCTCCTGCTCCACCGGCTGCGGGATGCGGCTGGAGTCTCTGGGAACGCACTAAACCCGTTATGCTTAGCTCTCTCAGCGGAAACTGAACATTTGGCACTTGGACAGTCCAAATCCAAATCACTACCCCATACAGTCAGCTCTCACCTGGTCAAATCACCCATTAACATGTTAAAATGGATTCCACTCTCCTGCTAGCTCTGTTAATAATAATAATAACCTTGGTAACACAAAGACTAATGTTGCCATCTTCCAGGTGTGTTGTGCGTTTTTACTCCTGGCAGAAGTCTTACATGGAATCTGTCTGACCAGCAGGTGGCGCCGCAGCTGCTGAGGATGATGTGGTGGAGCTTGGTCAGGCGTCTGGCGATGGTGCCCCTGAGCTGCAGCTCTGTGGTTTTTTTAGGTTTTGATTTTTGTAGCGTTGGATGAGAAAATCAAAACCTAAAGAAAATACAGCGTTGTGTTTGTGAGCAGCAGGAACCCTGAAGACGTTCTTCAGCGTGGAGGAAGAGGAGCCATCAGTCCAGGCTAGGAGCTGCATCAGTTGCATCTGGCGTCGTTCAGACTTCAGTTGTCCTCCAGGACAAACTACAAACGGCCTTCAGATTCAGTGCTGCTGTCAGACATCAGGCTGTGGTCTGGCTGGATTTTCTGATTCCAAACAGCTTTATCTTTTTTAATGATAATGTAGACTGTTAGCTTCTAGAGTGAACCTGAACCACAATAGGAAGAAAATACCTCAAATGTAATTTCTCAGAGCCAAAAGACTGCTTTTATATTGTTTATGTATACCTGAGCTTTTTTAAATAAATAAAATGTTCTGCTCACTGTTGATGAGTTTCCTTCTTCAGTCTGTCTGTGTTTGTGTGCATGTGCGGTGGGGGTCGTATAGGTATAAATCATTTGTATCCAGGTGGATCTCTTCTTCAGATGCTACTTTCCTTCCCGCTTCAGACCCCATCCTTTAAGTGTCCTCAGCATAAACAGCTCTAAGTGTATTTTTCATTCATTCAATTGGCCCCTGCAGCTTTAAAGCGTCCAATATGGGCCCTATAGGAAAGGAATTTGACACCTTGCTCTGAAACATAAGGGACTGAACATTGGTTCAATTCATAGTGTAGCTTCTAAAGGCCTGATGATGTAATGATGCAGCAGAACCTGCTAAAGCATCTTACAACCACCAGAGGGCGCCATGCCACCAGACAGCAGCTGTTAACAGATCAGAGTTGCACTAAAAGATTTCTTATTATCAAAGACCGTTTTATTTTTTCTCAGCTCTATAGTTTCATTTCTGGTCCAAGCTTCCTGTCCTGGTTCTTCAAAAACCTTACTTTTTAAAGATGGATTCAGGTAATGAATACGCATTAAGATTAAACATATTCACTGCTGTTTCCATCAGTCATTGAAGCTCATTAGAAACTTAAGAATACAAACGTGTTTAGTCCCTGAAATGTAATCATTTAAGGCAGCAGGTTGGTGTTTTAAATGGAAAAAAAAAAAAAATTCTGCATCTTGATCAGAATAAGACCAAGCACAAACACTTAACTTTCATGAAAGCACAGAAAGATGGGCCTTCTGTCTCAAAACAAGGTAATATAATTATGAAAAGTAATCCCTCTACAGCCTTCAGATTTACTATGTAGGCAAAGCAGACAACTGCCTGTGGCCACCTACCAGTAAGGGGCCTCGCAAGTGAGAGGCCTTACTGGTTTTTCACCTCTTGCACAATGACCCTGGGATATTAGTGCATACTGAAATGAAATAATTTACTATGAAGACAATAACAAAAAATCATGGCAATCGTATCAACTTCTGCTGTACAGTTTTACGACATAGTGGGGGCGATGCTGTAGTTACAACTGGAAAAGTCATAGCACCACCAAGAGGAAATTATACTGGCTTCAGCAGAACGGAATATTCTTGCACATGTGGTTAGCACAACCAGTTCAATTACAAAGCAGCCACTTTAATTTAGACATTAATTGTAAATTTGAGCAAAAGATCAAAAGCATAAAAATATAATTAACATCCAACTGGAAGGAAGCATCAGAAGATTGGTCTATTTATTTTTTCAATTGAACTTTATTGATCTCACATTGGAGAAATCTACCTGTCTGCATTTAACCCATTCCCTTGGGGACCAGTGGGCTGCTATTGTGCGGTGCACACAGGAGCAGTGTGGGGTTAAGGGTCTTGCTCAGGGGACCAGAGTTTAAAGCTGTGGGGATCAAACCGGGTACTTGCAACCTTCTCAGAGCACAAGCGCACTGCTCTAGCCACTAGGCCAACAGTCCTCTTTGTGTTCAGAAAGGGATGGAGATGGTCAGCAGGAATACTTTAGTTTTTAAAAGATACTCAGCGTGTCTTAAAGATAATTCCCCTGCCATTACACCACCTCCATTGACTGCTGACGAAAGAGTCACACTTTAGTTTTTCACACCAAATTCTGACCATCTGTAAGTTGCTGATAAAGTTGAGAATCTTTTGAAGAGACAGAGTTTAAAATGTTTTTTTTTTTCCTCAATAAAAAGGATAATCGAAAACAGGAACAATCAGATGTTTACATCCACCTTTTAGAAAAATACTTAACTGTTTGTTTCTAACTATCTGACACAGAATCAGATGATACTTCTGTTGTAGGTCAGTCAGGATTAACAAAATTATTTTTAGTTGTTCAGGAAGAAGGCCAAGTAAACACCAGAGGGGTATTAAAGAAAACTGTCTTAGAAAGAGCTGGACACCCAATTCTGACTAAGGTTAGGTTTGACATGTTAAGCTGAGGTTACCAGGTTTCACCCAAACCACCTCGCTTGCTCAATGTCACTCATAGAAAACATGTTTAACCAATCGGTGTTCCAGCTCACATAAGCAGACAGTGCAACTGATCGTTCATTAAAAATCCATGGCAACCAACCACATTTCATTGGTAGGTAGCTTTTCATGTTGAATTCAAGATTAAAGGGAGATACTGTTGCCATTAGTGAAAGAGGGATGGGACATTGCTTATAGATTGTATGAATTTTAATCAAAAAATATTTCTAAAGATGTATCCAAAAATAAATTAATATTTAACAGAGATGCTCCTTTTTTTGACAGTATATTTAAATAAGTTTGCATTAGTCCTTAAAATAGTGAAATGTAAGAATTCATTTTAGTCAATTACCTCTTTTGTTCTCATTTTAGTCTGATTTATCTGATTTTAAATAAATGTTATATAGTTAGCAAGAATCATGCTTAGAATAAAAAATAAAATAAAGATAATGCAATCCATCAAATTAACACTGAATTTAACTCTATTGGTCGTAACAGAAGTGGTGAGCTATCCACCTGAGAACAGATGAAAACTCAGCACAAAAACCTCATTTAAATGGTAGCCATGACTGATCCGAGTGTCTTTACTTCAAAAAGAAAAAAAAAGGATTTGGCACTGGAAAACTGGGCCAGATTTTCACGTTCAAATAGCTATATTCATATTAATAGAATTTCAGCTGGAAAAAATGTAAATAAAAAGACAAAACCAAAACAAAAAACAAAGCCACACAAGAAAAAAAATTGTCTGATATTTTGTATGTGTGATTTATAAATTCTATTAATGTGTAAAAAAAAAACAAAACATAAAATTATAAAATATAATATATCTATATGCTTAATAAGACAGTTGTGTTTCATATTTTATTACTTGAAATCAATTATGTAAAGGTATAATACATGTTCTGCCATTTTTGATGACACTATGAATTTTGGCCAGATGATGGCGCTACCTTCCTACCTTGGACAGCGCTCTAGGTGTTGACTCCATGAAAGGAGAAAGGATAGGATCCAGGAACAGGAGCTATCAGCTACAATTTGAAATACTCAAACTAAGCCTATACCTGTTCTTATACCACAAAACATGTGCTACTCCAACTTTCCCATTCCACATAGCTGGATTTATTCATAGCAAGCTTAGTTACCATGGTATCCAGTAAACATTCTCTGGGGCAGGCCAGCTTTCAGGATTGACCTAAATCCACTAAACAGTTGGTCAACTTTTCAGCAAACTATTAATTTGCCCTTTCATTGAAGACTCAATTTGATTTAGGGTGCAAAAACAACTTAAATAAGAAAACACAATAACAGAATTTGAAAACCAAACAACAGTTAATACCTAATATGTTCTTGGCTAACTAAATAGTTTTTATTTCATTTCATTTTTTCCTTTTTTTCTCCTCATTTCTTTAAATACCAATATTTATTATTCTATATTTGTTTTATCTCTGCAAAGGTGAAGCAGCATCTGGAGTAACTATAGAATCTGAACTTGGTTTTGATCCAGTTGGAGTTTCAGAGCAAAATTATTATCTTTAATTAAGCCTTTAACTTGGGTGTTAGATCCAGGTCTAGCCAAGTTATTTAAGGGAGTATTCCCTCTGATTTCCCCCTCCATTTTAGTTATGATGAACATAACCCTGTCTGCAGGGACATGTACCTCAGGCTTTTAAGGGACCTTTAATTAAACCTTTACTTAAGAAAATGTCTCTTGATCCAGATTACTTGGTCAATTATAGACTGTAATAATGTTTTTGAAGAGTTTCAATCATGTTTTAGAGCTCATCATAGCACTGAAACAGCTCTGGTGAAAGTCACTTATATTATTCTCATGGCCTCAGATAATGGACTTGTATCTGTACGTGTCCTGTTAGATTTCAGTGCTGCATTAGACACAGTTGATCATAATATTCTTTTAGAAAGACTTGAATATTTTGTAGGAACAGCACTAGACTGGTTTAAATCTAATTTTACTGACCGATACCAGTTTGTTCATGTTAATGAAAAATCTTCCTCATGTTCCAGGTGTTATTATGGAAGGATTATTAGTCTTAGTCGGATTTTAGTTATTACGATATGTGATAGTTTTTAGTCGGTTTTAGTTGACTACAACTGAAAAAGGTTTTAGTTTAGTTTTTAGTCAGTTTTATGTTGCAAAAAAAAGTTAACCTTTAGGAAATTTAGAAAAACAACCAGATTCTTCATCAGACTGACCGTTCTTGCACAATTGCTGGGTATAGAATGCCACCAGTTTATGATTGCTGTTGGGCAGAAAAAAATGATTTATAGAATTCAAATAAACCTTTTTTATGCAATACTTTATAAAAGAAATGTCTCACAAAAGTTGTGAAAATAGCAGATTTAGTTCAAAACATCATATTGGTTAATATAGCAGACAGACAAACTGAGAAAATGTACAATAAAGGAATGGTTTTAGACATATAGGGTTTCCATTCAAAAGCAAAAATACTTCCCTACTATACTATGAAAATTATACATTACACACAGATCAATCAATCTTCACTGCTCCAAAAAAGCAAAAGAACAAAACATTCTTCCTAGCTTTCAACTTTTGGCAATTTTGGCTTTATTTATCAAAACTGACACCTTGGTTACTGCTGTTTAGGGGTCATAGTAGATTTTAAAATTCACAGGGTTTTGATATATAAAAAAAAAAAATACAGAGATAACTTAAATATTTGCTTTGTAATGCCATGGCAATCCAGACCTAAATTGAATGAATTATGCAAACAAAAATATTACGACATATTCAAAAAGAAACATAGAAAATGTTTTATTGACATTTACATTATATATTTAAATAGACTGTAGTTAAAAGCCTTCAACTTTGATCCAAAAAATGCTGCAGCAAAGCTTATTTGATCGGCTTAAAGCTTTTTGATTGAGCCTATAGTTGTGCTTGTATAAGCCTAGGGATGCTGGAGCACATAGGGGCAATTTTTCATCATTCTGCATCATTCTATCTCTATTCTCCCATTCTGCAGTATCTGTTAAGTTCCACAAATTAACTTTACGCTCTCTATGCCTTTTCCCATCATAGTAGCTTCATCTGGTCTGTTCCTGTTTGGCTGTGACTCCATACTGGAGAGCTATTTGAGCTGTACTGCTGCCATCAACACCTTTATTAATAGATATTGGTGCTTGGCCTGTTTTTCACTTTAGTCCTGTTTCTCTGACTGTGACTAACATTATGTACCCTCTTTCATCCTCTGACATGGGAGCTCGTCTGATTGTCGGTCTTTCCAGGACAGGAATATAAAATTGTCATTTTTTGTGAAGAATCAACAAAAAGTGGGACACAATCATAAAGTAGAGTTAAATTTATTGGATATTTTAAAGTTTTTTAACAAATAAAAAGCTGAAAAATTGGGTGCGCAAAATGATTAGGCCCCTTGATTTAATACTTTGTAGCACCACTTTGTACACAATTACAGCTGCGAGTATTTCCGAGCAGGCCTCTACAAGTTTTGCACATTGGGAGACTGAAATGTTTGCCCATTCTTCTTTTCAAAACAGCTGAAGCTCAGTGAGACTGGATGGAGAGCATTTGTGAACCGAAGTTTTTCTATTCTTTCCACAGAATCTCAATTGGATTCAGGTCTGAAATTTGACTTGGCCATTCTAACACTTGTATATATTTATTTGTGAACCATTCCATTGTAGAGTTTGGTCTCCATTTTGAATCATTGTCTTGTTAAAAGATAAATCTCCATCACAGTCTCAGGTCTTTTGCAGATGCCAACAGGTTTCTTCTAGAATGGTCCTACGGTATATTTGGCTCCATCCATCTTCCACTCAGTTTTAACCATCTTCCCTGCTGAAGAAAAGCAGGCCAAAAACCATGATTCTGCCACCACCATGTTTGACAGTAGGGACAATGAGCTGTGTTACTTTTTGGCCAAACGTTTTGCATTGTTTCCAAAAAAGTTAGATTTTGGTTTGATTTGACAAGAGAACCTTCTTACACATGTTCGCTGTGTCTCCCACGTGGCTTGTGGCAACTTTAAACAAGACTTTTTATGGATAAACATAAGAAATGTCTTTCTTCTTGCCACTCTTTCATAAAGGCCAGATTTGTGGAGCATACAACTGATTGTTGTCTTTTGGACAGAGTCTCCCACCTCAGCTGTAGATCTCTAATGTTCATCCAGAGGGATCATGGGCCTTTTTGCTGAATCTCTGAAATCTCTGAAAATCTCTTAAAATAAGTCAAGCTTGGCCAACCAACCCTGACCTACACACTAAGCCAGTTTATAAAACACCCATAAGATAGACAACTTTAAGACAACTTGTATAGCTGTCTGCTTTGACATGGAAACCTATACAAATCAATAAATATGTCATATTTTATTAAACTGTTATGGTATATGCAATAATAACAGATTTTTTGGTGCAAAGGTTGAGAATCAAACCCAAAACAAAAACCCTAACCTCCTGGTAAAGATACTGCTGAGTTCCAATGTAAAACCAGTCCTGTTCAGACATGGACTGAAAGTGCCTCCAAAAATATAAACAACAGACTAGTATTTGCAGACACTCTCAGAGAAATCCCTGATGCCCAAAATGACCTTCATATTTGGAGAATAAAAGTGGAAGCTTTCAATTAGAGAATATTTCCAACTGTGAAGTACAGCAGTGCAGTGCCATATTCTGACAGTGTTCATAAAATGGAAAGAAGTAAACTTTAATTTCCTGTCCTTCAGCAAGGAAGTTAAATTTGAAGACAGATCAGTTATAGCAGGTTTAATGTTTTGGAGTGGCCGGCAATAAACCCAGATCTAAGCAACTTAATAATGCGAATGACGTGACTTACAAACCTGTTCTAGTTCTGGTTCTGCAAACTGACCCAAAGCATCAAAGATGTTATGAAAGATTTTACACTGTAGAGTTATTCAAACAAGGTCACAGAGGTCATTGGCCTGCACCATGTTTACTATGTTCTGCCTGTAATGAGCCCCCTGCGGAGCTCGTCTAAAACAACACTGTGCCCAGAGGAGGTTGCTGTGTGGACGTTAGGACACTAACAGGACAATTAAAACGCCACAGGAGATCTTCTGTTGTGGCTGTAGTTACTGGTGACGATGCTGTTTGATACAGAAGAAGTTTCTCCTTTAAACATAAAGAAACTTTAGAAACCAGACATAAACTTAACTCTCACGTTTAAATGCGTCCTTTGATGGCTCACTCTGGGTGAGGATTCTGATTTTATCTTTGAATGTGTGTAGTGCTGAAACAATGAATCAGATTAACTGCGATTAAACCAATACTGAAATAATCATCTTTAACTGTGGTATAGAGACTAAAAAATGCTTTTAGCTGACAGAGGGACCCATTTAGAGCAGTAATCATATCAAAATTGTAAAAAACAAAACAAAAAAAACCAGAAACATTTTGGATTTTCTTCTGAAAATATGCTCTATTCAGAACTCCTGAAGTGGGAAACTTTTAGTTTCACCTGGTTTATTTTCTTAAAAGAATTTCTCTAAGGAACCTTTGGCGATCCAATTATTAACCCATTAATCGAAAAAATTATCAACAGATTAATCTGATCAATCGATTTGCAAGATAATCCTTAGTTGCTGCCCTAAAGTTATAGAAAAGGCAGTTATTCAACCAAATTTCCGTCCCTAGAGTTTGAAGAAAGGAAATAAACAAACACTATCTCTCTGGAAATTATCCGAGTACTTTGTTCTTTAAACCCATTGATCTTACTTAAATTAATTCAATTCAATTCAGTTCATTTATATAACACCAATTCACAACACATGTCATCTCAAGGCACCCTACAGTTCACCAGATCATACAGTGAAGTTGATTCAAAGTTTTTTCTATCTAAGGAAAACCAGTTGATTGCATCAAATCATTGACTCAAATGCAATCCCTCACACAAAGCATGCTTGTAGTGACAGTGGAGAGGAAAAACTCCCTTTTAACAGGAAGAAACCTTTCAGCAGAACTTTTAACAAGACAAAACCTCCAGCAGAACCACACAAATTTGTAAAATCAATAAAAAAAGTTAAGAATATTCTTCTTCAGCAGGGGCAGATGGAATGTGTAGTAAGTGTGAATGGATTCACACTCGATTGGCCTTGTCCTCCTCATATCAATATCAATCCTATGAGGAATCACATACTTCCTTAGAGTAAAGCTTAACTGTTCTAAAAAAAAAAAGTTTAAAAAACATACCATTGACTTTCTCTTCCAAAGTGTGAAATAGTTTCACTTCCCAAATCCAGGAAGCCTTCCTTTTTCACCCTTTAAAACATCAGAAATAGTGACATTGAGTTTGAGGCTTTATGCAGTAGCCCAACAAAAAGCCTTGCTTTTGCTTTAGAAAACATGCAAATTGAAACAGACGACGGGTCCATCCCGTAATAATGGGGAGTCATTTGGCTTCTCTTTTTATTAGCATGCATTGCCCCCCTTCTTTTCTACCTGTCTATATTCTGAATGGGGTGGGTCATTAAAGGGAATTGTTGGCCTGGCTGAGTAGGTGAGGCTTAGGTTATTGTTTAACTATCCAACCCAATAGATGAGCATGATTTTTACAAGCTTAGTGTGTTATTCGTTCATTTTCTCCTTAGTTAGTTTTGATTCTGCTAGCTACATAGCACAATAAAAATAAAAGCTAAACACCAACTCAGCACGATGCAATATATGAAGTTATGCTAACAAACATAAACTTGAAAATTGTTAAAGCCAAAATCCAGTGGTGAGATTTTGAATGACTTATCTCAGTTTTGCACGGCTCATGGGCAACAGTGAGGTAGTGGTACGTAGCCGCTGTGGTCCGCTTCTTCTTGCACAGTCAGCACATTGCAAACACTATAGCACAGTCAATGTTCATTTTCATATATTGCGCTGCACATTACCAAGTATCTATCTTTCTAAAGTAAACCACAGTTTTAAGACGTTCATGTTTAAACGTTCGGACGTAAGTTGGCAAAACCACTTCAAAACACAGGTAATGACATAACTCCTAAATTCATCTGCACATTAAAACACTTTGCTCCTGAATGTAACTGCTCTTGGAAAATGTTTTGTTTTGTATTAGTTTTTTTGTATGTTAGGCATGTGGATGTTGTATATGTATGTGCTGTATTTGTATGTAACTAATGTGCCATATTTAATTTATTTCTTCCTCTTTTTCGCTTTTTACCCAGCAATTGTATTTTTTATCATGTCCCCAGGCTCCTTCCTATAAGCTTTTAACAGCCTTTTAGGGGTCCTGATTCACAAGTGACTTCTAGTCTTACGCAAAGATGTATTATTATCTTATCCATCATTGACAATGATCAGCACCCTCTCCACCACACAGTGGTCAGACAGCGGAGCACTTTTTCTCACAGGCTGCTCCAGCTCCGCTGTCGAAGGGACAGATACAGGAAATCTTTCCTACCATATGCCATCACATTGTACAATAAAAAATAAACTCTTGTTTCAGCATACAGTAACCAGCACTGTACTATACTGCACTCCATGTTTTTAATACTATTTATAATCTATTCACTGCACCTTAGGACTGTTCACTGCACCCTTATAATGTAAATACGTGTGGATGTTATCTTCCCTCGCTCTTCAGTTTTCCTCGGACCGAAAGCAGAGTTCGGAGGAATTTCGTAACCGAACTCAAAATACCTTCATTAAAACCCGCTCTTCAAACTTTTACTCTGCCCTCTGTTTGGCTTCACCTCGCAGTGGGTCCAGCTTTAAATAGATAAATCATGACACATACTCATGATACCAGGAGTGAACATCTCAAGTGTTCATTTTATACACAAGCCTGAGTATCACTCTGCAGGGGAGCACAGATATAGAATGTGTGTGTTGAAAGTGTTGAAATCTATTCCCTACATTTAAAAACATAGACATAACTCCTAAATTCATATGTACATTAAATCACTTTGTTCTGAATGTAACTGCTCTTGGAAAGTGTTGATTTTTTGTAATAGTTTTGTATGTGTTAGGCATGTGGATGCTTGTATATGTATGTGCTGTATTTGTATGCAGCAAATGTGCCATATTTAATTTTATTTCTTCCTCTTTTCGCTTTTTACCCAGCAGCAATTATTTTCTTTATCATGTCCTAGTAAGCTCCTTCCTATAAGCTTTAACAGCCTTTTTAGTCCTGATTCACAAATGACTTCTAGTCTTACGCAGTTGTACTGAAGGTGTGTGTGTGTGAAACCAGTGAATACCAAAATACATTTCTATTTTAGATTCAATTGGCAGAGGTGTCAATAGCGCTCTCTTTCTTTACTTGAGTGGAAGTACAAGTATCTGTGTATAATAAGACACTGGTAGACTAAACTACTTTGTTAAATTGAAAAAAGAAAATACAGCTTTGACAATGTACTTGGGAACTGAGAAAAATAGCTCAGTGAAGAGAAGTACAACTAGCTAAGCTTCTTTGAAAGGGAAGAGGACTTCTACTGGAACATGGTAGCGCTCTTCTCAGCATAAAACAGCATCTTCAGTGGGAAAACATTTTAAAAATCTCAAACGACCATTTATCAAATTAAACTTGCTAGGTGGACTATTTATACCAGATAGAAAAAAAAAAAATCTCCCATTGCATTTCAGAAATGAACTGAGGAGTTAAATAGTATTAGCTCGGGCCAATATGCTGCTAATGTCACTAATAATAATTGATAATCAAACTTAATTGATCTGACATTTGAGAAATTTAGCTCTGTATATAGCCCATCCCAAGGGTGTAACTGTGGAATTTTGAAAGTTGGTGGGGACACTCGAAGGCGGGGGGCTGATGTACCTACAGTAACTCCACCCAAACGCTTTTATTAGGTTTTTGTATTTTCCAAAAATTAGCTCAAACATATATTTATTGAATGCTATCTTATTTGTTGAGAACACACGAGAACCATAACATACGGCAATTCATAATAATAAATAGATAGATTTTGGTGCATTACATATATAGGGCCCAAAAACATTAATGTATAAAAAAAATGAATAACAGCTGATTCTGATGCCAAAATCAATATATATTGCATCCCTAGAAGTACAATTTTAATTCCATCCAGAACAATATGGACTTGCTGCATTTGAAGTACAGCATACCATTTTTTTTCTTGTAAACTTAGAGATATATTTAATTGCATGTTGCATTTCCGTCTGGATAATTTGATGAACTACAGTTTTTTTGTGTTTTATGATGAATTTTCTTTTCTTTTTTGTACTGAATTTCTCTGCACATGTTTTAATATTAAATTAATGGATAGTATTTTGTTGACCTATGTTTTACCTACAGTGAAAAAAAAGAAAAGAAAAAATTATGTTCCAGATTTGGATAAACACAGATAAAAGAAACAGTACCAAACAGTTTCTCCTTTCATTCTCTGAAAAATTTATACTAAATAAATCAGTGTTTTCCATGAGACAATGATGTGCTATTATTTTTTTGTAATTTGTTGAATATTTCTAACATTACTGGAGCTCTTTTCTTTTTTTTAACATTAAAATAATCTTTTTCCATCTTCCTCTGTGATCTTTAGATCTTACTGGGAGAGTCAGAAAGACTCTCAGATTCAGCCCATGGTAGAGATTTAAACACAGTAGTGAGTATTATCTTCAATACACAGTAGCGGTATTTAAAAATGCCAAGATGCCACAGATGCTTGGAAGAGTGGAAGAAAGTGCAGGGATGATAGGTTCCCTATCTGCTGCTTGATTTATTTATTTTAATGGGTGTTTGCAGGTCATTGTGTCTAAAACTAATGAGGTGACTGGACGTTAAGTTCCTGAATGAATCACTGGAGTCTCTTGGCAGTAGACGTCATTCTTATATGTGCTGTGCCCCTCACAGCCCTGATCAAAAAAGTAGGATAAAATAAGGCACAACTCATAGCGAGGCTACAACCTCATTATGGAAGCACCAGACTGCAGCTAAGATCTACCTACTATATTTCTGCTGCTTTGCCTTCAAACAAAACAATTCCATCATGCATCTCCAACTTGTGCCCACACTCCAATTGACCCATTACAGAGCTCTGCATGTTGATGTTTGTTACTTGCTTCCATTGTCATTGCTATTTAACACAGAGATTGTTCTAGGATTCCTTGAGTTGATATTTTTGTTTAGTTTGTGTTTACCGTTTTAAGGTTTTGGGGGAGGCAGTCTTCCACCTCTCCTGATCTTAATAGAAACTTCTCATCTCATAAGAATAGTAAAATTTGAAATGGGTGAGCCTCCATCTTTATTGGTAAGTGTCAGTTTCTACAGGAAGGTCTGGTCCACCTTTAATTTCAGAATAATAAGCATTGCTTAATCACTGCATCCTATGATGCCCTCTGCTTACTGATGCCATATCGTTGTGCAATAATGTACATAACGTACAAACATAAAGTATCATCAATTCTCACTCCAGGAGGCGTTGCAGATATGTTCTATGATCAAATAATATTTGGGCTGACATATATTGTTCTATGGACACATCCTTAACTGGCTCTGCGCAAAGACAACAAATCGAGCTCAAGTCATAGTCAAACAAATAACTGTCCACATATATGGAATTCATTTACCACAAATAAAAAATATAAGAGTTTATTAGAGTTTATTGACAAAAATCATTCAACCCCTAATCAAACATATTTCAGCTGAAATATTTCTGAACTAGTTAAACCTAACTAATCTAAGCCCAATGTACACAAAAAGGAGGAATGAAAAATGATAGAAAACCCATAACCAGTAAATGATACAAAAAAAGTTCAGCACCGATTTTATGTTTGAGAATCAATGTTTTATCTTGAAGAACTTGGGATGCTGTCAAATTAGCTTTTAACTAATTTATAGATATCTGGATATGTTCAAACCAATCCATAATGAAAATCCAAGATGTAAATAAAATGTTATTTGGTTAAATATTACTTATTGAATGTTTTTTTTTCTGAATCAGAAATAGATACCCACTGGGAATGACTTAACAGCTAGCAGCCAAGAGGGAACTCCTCTTAAACGGGTCTTTGGACAAATTTTGGTAATCAAATGTCATGTATATATGAGGAAACACAAACCTTAAAATTATATTAGTGTTTAAACCCTTAATGAAATAAAGCTTCTTTTAGCTTTATAAAAAGCAGCTCAAAACATGTCAGCCTGGGGCCCCATGCTGTCACCATTAGCTTCTCGTTAAAATTTCATGCACAACAGTAAACACACTAAATGACCCAAATTGTTTAGCTGAAAATGTTTCCCTAACTCTGGTTTTGAAAAGGCTGAGTTGTCTCCAGTATTCAGCAGCTCAGCACATCAGGCCTGCAGCAGGGTATTGTGCTCCCTTCTCAGATGCTTTCCTTAACCACTCTTTGGCATTTCAAAGTTTTGCGAAAGCTCAGAGAAAATGTTGCAGAAGTGCCTGTTTTTGCAGCAATTTGATTAATAAGTTAGCTACCAGGTCCCCTTAGTCTTAGGCTTGTGGCCCTCCATGATGGCATCTTCCCAATATAAGCCTGCAAAGAAATGATAGTCTGTGAGTTAATTTCCTGGTTAATTTCCTTGTCCGTAAGCACAGTAGGAGGCCAGATTAAATGTCCCTGCCGAAGTGTCTTGGAGAGAGGGGGTTTGCAACATTGTGGAGCCTATTTATGCTGAGCAAACTACATATTCCTTAATCAATGATGAAAGTTAATATTAGTATGGAAATTAGTCCCTGATGTCCAAAAGTAATATCAAGGTTTAAAGCTCAACCCATATAATAATCCACACATAGGGTATTGCACTCTAGGAGGGGAGACCGGCAAATGTTTAAGAGAGCTATAAGTACCTTGGAACTACCAAAGACAAATGGTAACCATGCCAGAGGCTTGAAGGAAGCAGCAACTGCCAAATACCTGCAACGAGTAAGTTAATTTTTGAGTAGTCAGCTAAATGGCAAGAACAATGTGTATGCCTTGTCAATGATCAGATACACTGCTAGGGTAAAAAGTTGGCCAAAGGGAAATGTTAAATCAGGAGATCTACTTGCCAGTCATGGTTGAATCTACTCCACAGGCTACTCTAGGCACAAAGGAGATAAGAGGGCTACCTAGGTATCATAAGAGCTGCTCTTAAAGAGGAAACATCCAAATTCAAGAATATATCAGGAAGATGGCCCAGAGAGATGGATATATGTGTTACTGTAATTATATAATTATTAATTCAATTGAGGAAAATAAAGGGTTTTTGAATTAAAAGTTATTTTTTATTGATTATATGGTTTTCCATCAAAATGCTATTGATTTCAATTAAATAATTATAGACCCTGTAGTGAACTCAATTAAAATTTGTAGCCAAATCCCAAAACTAGTAAATGATAATCAGTTATCACAATGTCTGGTTGGTTAGCCTTTTTGTATGTTTGTGTCTGGATGTTGGATCTTGGGTTTTTCATTTTCCACCATCTTGAGAGATGGCTCCAAACATGACCTAGGGCAGGGGTAACCAATTAAAGATCAGGGGGGTCCGAATAAAGAAAATCATCAACCAATAAAGGTACAGAGACATTTTTAATTATGATATGTTACTTTAGAACTTAACAATGAAACAAAAAGCAGATTTTAATGCATCAATGTTATACATTGAATTTTTAAATGAAAAGATATTAAAAAAAAATCTGAAATTTCTTTATTGAAGTAGAGAATAATCGTTCAGTTTGGTATATAGACAATTACCTCATTCACATATTTTATAAAACACCTGAACTGACCGTTTTTTTTTTTTCTATGTCTTAATTAGCAGTGGGCTTTATGCTGCCCTGCAAGGCTTTAACCCTGGTTTTGAATGGAGACAAAGCCATTCTAAAGCACATTACATTTTCACACAAGTATCTGCACTTTCTATTCCTTACATTTATAAAACAAACATTACTCGTTACTCTTGGTTTAGGTTTAATGTTTATAAATATTTATTTCATGCCATGTGCCCATCCAGTGCAGATCATTGGCTCCATCCACATCTAGTGAAAACTAGTGTCATTGGATGAGTCATATAACACAAACACTCATTGGTTAGCTAAAGGAAATCCATCAGAGTCAAGCAGGTGTTCTTCAAACTGCAAACTTGAATTGTGTATGCCATGCTACAATGTAGGGATTCAGAAAAAAGATGTTGAAATCTCTGAAAGGTCGGAGACAGGCAAGAGCGTATCGGGAGATGAAGAAGCGGAGACAAACAAGACCTCTCTTCTCATCCATGGCCCTTTCTCAAAGAATTTTTCAAAATAGTCCAAAAATTGCGCTTTCAATTCATATAGTGGCATCTGGCGTTTTTTTTTTTTTTAAAGGTTACTTTATACTTTTATACTTTTCAGTAGTTTGTGGAGCACATACCCTGATGAGGGTGATGAGCATACAGATGAGCTTACCTAATACAAATTCTGACAGTTTGTGCAGAAATTCTGCAGTACAGTCTGACTTCCTTAATGAATCAATGCATTGAGGACTATAGCATCACAAAGAACTTTACCATCAGAGCAATCCAATGACCCTGGATAAATGGGGAGGTTTAGAAATCGCACAGAACTCAGCTTTCAAGTCTGATGATAAAGAGGCACTGAGGACAGTGCGCCACGTTAGACCATGCCATCAGTTCAGTGAAGCAGAACCACATCCATAAAATGCAGGATCTTTTCCATGACTCCAGCAACATAAGGACCATTTGGCAAGGCATACAGATGATCACAGACTGCAACACACCCTCCCCTCCGGTAGATGCAGCAAACACTGACTTCCTAAATGAACTAAACAACTTCTTTGGAAGGTTTGAGGTACTAAATAGCAGGAAAACTCTGAGGAGATCAACCCAAGAAAGGTCCCAGGCCCTGATAACACACCTGGGCTGGTGTACGAGGAGTGTGCAGGGCAGCTGCACCAATCCATTATTCTTCAAGTCTGCCACCATCATCCTGGTCTCAAAAAAGCCTCAGGTCATCTCACCTAATGACTACCGGCCTTTCACACTGACCCCCATCATGATGAGGTGCTTTGAAAAGGCTGTTTAAAGAGCACAGCCTATCCAGTCTCCCTCCAACCTTCAACCCGTTCCAGTTTGCCAACCAACAAAACCGCTCCATTAAAGACGCCATCTCAGGTTCTTCACCTGAGCCTTGCACAATTGGAGGAGAAAAACACCCACATGGAGATGCTGTTCCTGGACTTCAGTTCAACTTTAAACACCATCATCCCACAGCATCTGATGGGGAAACTGGAACAGCTGGACTTCAATACAACCCTCTGCAATCGGCTGTTAGACTTTCTCACAAACATACCTAAGGAGATCATTGTTGACTTCAGGACAAATCGATCTAGCCACGCTCCACTGTTCATCAACAGCTCCGCAGTAGAGATGGTCAACAGCACCAAATTCCTGAGGGTTTACATCACAGACACCCTCACCTGGACTGTAAACACCACCTCACTCGGTCAAAAGGGCACAAAAGCGCATGTACTTCCTTTGGAGGATGAAGAGAGCCCACCTGCCCCTTCACCCATCCTCACCACCTTCTACAAAAGCACCATAGAGAGCGTTCTGACCAGCTGTCAGGGGCTGCAGTGTCTGCAGAGTGAAGGTGAAGAGTAGTGAGAACTGCTGAGAAGATCATCTGGGCTCCTCTTCCCTCAGTAAAAGACATTTCATCCCAGTGCTGCGTGTCCCGAGCCTGTAACATTATCAATGACCCCTCACACCCCCAACATGGACTGTTCTCCCCTGCTTTCCTCTGGGAAGATGCTTCGTAGCATTCAGTGCAAGTCCAGCAGATTTCTAAACAGCTTCTTCCCCACACTGCCATCAGACAGCTGAACTTTTGAAAAAACTCTAAATCATGTCACAGACTCTCTCAAACGGGCCACTTTTTGCACTATGTTTTTTCTCCCACAATGTTTACAAGCGTTCACTGCTGCACTTTAAGAAAATGCAAATGATATGAGAGCTGTACAAAATGAAATGTCGTTTTGTATAAACTTTATGTATACAAAATGACAATGAATGTTGTCTAAGTCTAAGTCTGTTTTGCCAGCTGTCCGAAAGTGGCCGGTCTCAGAAGTTCTTGGAGGTGAAACTGCTGGATGTGGAAGTCCTAGGCTGGTGTGGTAACAATTGGTCTGCAAATGTAAGGCCGGTTGGGGCATACTTGAAAATTCTCTGAAACACCTTTGGAGAAGACTTATGGTAGAGAAATTGACATTCCTGCTGCCAGCATGCCAATAGCACGCTCCCTTAAATCTAGCGACATCTGTGGCATTGTGCTGTATGATAAAACTGCAACAATCAGAGTGGCCTTTTATTATGGGTGGTCTAAGGCACACCACGCACTGAAATGTGCACATCTGTAAGTCGCGGGATATATTGGCGCAGCTTTCGAGGCAGAATGGATCACTCTCAGCAAAAAGGATAACTGGTATATTTTTTCTGCAAAGTAAAAATTCCACTGGACTTTGGTTTCCAAGATTTGAAGGCGTTTCGCCACCTCTCCAGGAAGCTTTCTCAATTCAAATTTTTTTTTGAACTTTTTACAGAAAGACTATGACCTGGATGACTGACAATCTTCATCATCACGATAAGTGGTATATTGTGTATGTGGAAAACGTTTTAGATCTTTAAGTTCATCTAATAAAAAATGGGAGCAAAACCAAGTGTTGACTTTATATTGTTGTTGATTGCTCTGTTCAAAACAAATATCAAGTTCCAGCAAGCCAGTGCTTTGCTATTTTAATCCTCTCCTTCTCTGCTTGTCCTATCCACTTCAACTGTCTCTCTGTCTCTTCACTACCGTGACAGACAACGTCCGAAAAAGGAAAGACGGGTTTTATTTTCCAAACTGGAAGGTTGAGTCAGGCAAGTGACAGAGTGAGATGTGCAGAGTGCATAGATTTTTTACAAATTAACACAAAGTAGCCCCCTGTATGCTCACATGGTATTTTCCCACTTTGATAGCTGTTTTTTCTGAGTTATCTTCAGAAGGAAAGGTCCCTATGCTTCAACTGACCAGTCTAGTACTAACAAATTATATTTTATTATCCTATAACAATGTAAGAATATTAACATCAAGGCCAGAACAGAAAAACCTGTGAAACAATAATTGCAGTTATGATGCCTAAGCTCTAAAAAAAAAAATCAAAATATGTAAACATATTAAGAATATTTGTACAGTTCCCACTCTGATTATGGATTTATGTTTAGGGTGTCATGATCTGAGCACTCATGCCTGGCCTGATTACTCGGTTTACACACACCCGCTTAGCTCCACTCAGTTCTCATTACCCGCTTATCTGACCCACCTGCATTAGTCACTATATAACCAGCCTTCAGAACAGTCATCAGTGTCAGATTATTTCGAGTCATTGTTAAGACTTATTCCAGAGTATCTGTGTTCTGACAACCTGATCCTGACCTGTTCTGCCTCTCAGCCACTGAGCCTGCTTGTTCCAATCTGATATGTTTGCCTGACCTGTCTTCTGACTCCTGCCTAATATCTGCCTGCTTGTGTAGGACAATAGCCCTCCCATAGACACCAGACGACTTCCTGACAATTGGGTCTGCCTGCCCTTATTCAGCCTTTCAGCTCAACTGTGTACTTTACCCAGAACTGTGACCTGACTCCGTCTTGGATTCTCCTTCGGTGCCTCACCGGATCTCTGACCCACTGGCTCTGACAACCCACCACTTTACAAACATCCGCTTTGGTTTCACCCTCTGGATCATCCTGCCTACATCCGTCTGCTTGGTTCTGGTCTTCTGCCTGTCTTTGAACCTCTGATACATTTGCACCTGAGATTCTCATAGCCGCTACACATTGGCAGCCAGCCGTCCAGAACCATCCTCCACTTCTGGACTCATACAAAACTATAAGACCCGGTTAGTGACTTACTCATTCGTCATCATCCACTTTCAGAAAGATATGGTCACTAACCTGCTGTCTCTACCTGCAGAGGTTCCTTCCTTAGTTGCCGACGTTCTCCACTCCTATGCTGTTTTCCATAAATATTCAAAAAAATCTGTCCGCCTTGAATACAGGATCCTTCAGTTCTGAGCCTTGACATAGAGAGAATGCACATTTCTTTGTATTATAACATCAGCAAGTCACTCAGCTTTAATTTAAGAAAAATATTATTAAAATTGGATAATAAATAATAGTGCTATTACCATTTCTGTGACAGGCGCATGCTAATTCTAAACCAGAACATCAGGGTTTTGTTAACATGACTCCCTGCATAATTATGTGCAATGTGCTTAATGTGCAAGTCGTTAGCTATTGTGATCAATAGTGGATGTTTAATCCAGTAGTAAATAAATTATTTGTGTTTTCAGAAGTGCTATTTATGACTAATGTGGGTGGAGAGAGGACACCAGGAAATGTGGATAAATCCTTTGCTATTGGTGAAATTGCCACAAGCCACATGTTTTGCCACTTTGGAAAAAGGGAAAGGACCACAACCATGAAGAGAGATCTTACGATTCTCCTCATGGAGAGGAAGGTTTCTTGAGCCGACCGGACCTTTTGGTCAATATTTAGCAAAGAGTTGGAGCTTGGTCAGGCTTCCTTGGAATTTGAGTGCAACCATATTAGAAGGAGGAACTCTGGCAGGGGTCGGTTGATCACAGGGGGGGTTTGAGAGGGGTCCTTGTCTGTTCCAGGCCGAGTGTGTTGCAGTGTTTTCTTTTTCTACCACATTACTTGAAGCTGTACTCCATAGGTAGTACAGTATCTGGCATGCGAGGGAAGATGCCAATGGCCCCTTCCAATTTAAAAAGAACAAGATAACCAGGAGCTGGTTAAATTACAAAGGAAACACACACAAAAAAGGAGAGAGGTCTGGATGGTGAATTCCAGTGCTTGGTAATCATAAACAGTGTAGAGGAGAGGCAGAATGATATTTTGAATGGAGCTCGGAGCTCAGAGCTCAGGGCCTGCTCCATCCAGGTAAGGTGGTCAATCACTTTGTTGAATATTTTCAGGACGGGATAAGAAGGTTTACATCAACTTTTTGGTAATCTCTCTCAGATTTCCCTGGGTCTGTGAATGAAAGCCAGAAAAGGGACAACAGAAACACAAAGAAGAGCCAAAAAACCCTTCCGAAAACTACCGTATAAATTAGAAGCCCTGGACAAGAACAATAGAAATTATATTATGACAATTGGAGGAAGGTGAACAAATGAAAAAGTATATGAGGAGGTAAGATTCAAAGGTGGAATGGGAAATAAGGTAATCGCAGCAGGTGAATTGGTGAATGTTGGGAAGATTTAGCTTGAGAATATTGCTCATAGGAGGAGCTAAAATTCTTGTCATCCACAAGAAGAGCATGAGCCTCGGTGACAGAAAAAGTAAAAGTAGAGGTAAAGAGTATTTTTTCTCTCAAGGTTTACGGAACAAGCAAGACGATTGGTTCAAACTCAGATTTATCTATTCCCAATACTTCATCCTGGAATTTTTTGTGATGAGGTTTGATGTTGTGGGCGTCTCTTTAGACTCTTTATGAAAAGCAGATGTGAGCTCAGTTGTTAGTCGTGGCACAGGTCACAGGTCTGCTTTGTTGCTGCCTGAAAGTGTACAGCTCACTTCTTCATCCTTTTCTCTGATAAGTTTTGCTTTAAATTTATTTATCTAAAGCTGATGGAGGATGTTTTTATGGTAGACATTTCATCCACTGATGCATCTTCATGATTGAATTTAAAACTAAAGAAACAAGGATGAAGCAAAATTCCACACAGGTTTTATATTTCACTCTAAGTGCCTACATTGACACTGGTTCTCTGAAGTACTTACCTTTCTTCATTGTCCTGTTTTTGTATGTTCTAATTGTTGGTTCTAATGTTCTGTTAATTGTTGTTATCTTTGTAAACAGGAGCTTACATGAGCCTATGTACATATTTCTGTGCAGCCTGTTTGTCAATGAACTGTACGGCAGCACAAGTTTGTTTCCCTTCATGCTGCTTCAGATCCTCTCTGATGTTCACAATATTTTTACTCTTCCTTGTTTTTTGCAGATTCTCAGTATTTACACCTATGGAACTGTAGAGTTTATCAACTTAGCTGTTATGTCTTATGACAGATATGTAGCCATATGCCATCCTCTGCAGTATAATTCACTGATGACTTCACAGAAAATTGTCTTCCTGGTGTCAATCACTTGGTTTACCCCATTTTTATCTGTTGGGGGAACAATGTTCTTAAGCTCCTCTCTGCAGCTTTGCGGAAACATCATTAATAAGATTTACTGCGACAATCATTCTATTATAAAACTGGCTTGCAAAGAACCCAGGGTCAATAACATCTATGAACTTCTCATGACTTTTCTCACAGTTTGTGTTCCTCTGTCTGTGATTCTCTACACTTACATGAGGATCCTTAAGGTGTGTTTTTCTGGATCCAAACAGACCCGACAGAAAGCTGTCAGTACCTGCACTCCTCACATCGCTTCAGTTATCAATTTCTCTTTTGGTGTTTCCTTTGAAATCATACAGAGCCGATTTAACATGACTCATGTTCCTGGTGTACTGAGAATATTTTTATCATTGTATTTTCTTACTTGTCAGCCTCTCTTTAACCCAGTTCTATACGGCCTGAATATGTCTAAAATACGCAGCCTGTGTAAAAAGCTGGTTTTAATGTCATGAAGTAGATTTATTTCCACAAGAAACAATGCAATGTTTAATACAATGTTCAATACAATGCAAGAAACAATCCACCTCCCCAAAAAAAATCACAGAAAATGGGGGAAATCATCTCTTGACTTTTGATATAAATTCAGAATAATCTCTCTTCTCTATTGTCTGTTTTCTAAATGAGCTTATAACTGTTTATTATTAATTGAAATGATGAACATAAGGTGTACGCATTAGTCTTTAGGTAATAACATTAAATGAAGTACCTAAGGATTAGAGTGACGACAAAGAAGTCTTTCAATCCCAGGGGAGTAGTGTTGTTTTCATCGATGATGACAAAATTATTCAGTTGATCTAAAGAGCTAAACATTGATCTTTGAAACATGACTAGTCATAGGTTTTAGTTTTTGTCAACGAGACAAGACTAACTAAAAATTAGCTGGGTGTCGGTCGGACATTTAAATGCATCATTGTGCTGTAATCTGTTAGAAAATCGAAGCAGTAACAGGCGTGCTGCTGTTTGGTCAAACTGCCCACCCGACATGAATCGGTTCACATTCTGCATGACCAGAAATGGATCATCACAGCAGCAGCAGGCTAGAAATTAACCCGGAATGGTCCGGTACTGAGCGCTGATCTCAGACAAACTCTAATCTTTCAGCTGTGCTTGTGCAGAGAGGTGTCTTTGCACACACGTAGCTTAGAATCTGCTCTTTACGCTCCACACTGATGGTTCGCTCTCAGCAGTATGGCTCCTCCTGTTCTCGCTACTTAATTTACTATGTGGCTGATCATCCCCTGCTAAGTGTAACAAAACCCTTTGTCCAACTATCAATATTTTATTTCTTCCAGCTCACAAGAGGTGATACTAAACATGCTTTAATTTCTACTAAAAGGAATCCCTAAGTTATAGCCAAACCAAATATTTCACTGCATGCTCTTTTTTCGGATAAGGAGCCAGGTGAAAAGGTACACAGATCTTTAAATATTTCTGTCTCATTTTTCTTGTTTTGGTTTAGATGCTTAAAGAAAGGCTTTCTACTACATTGATCGGTGCCGGTACATGTCAAATTCTTTTTTTTCTTTTTTTTTTTTTCCAACTAAGGCATTATTACTCCATATTCTTTCAAACATTTGAAATAGTGACATAAAAACTATGCTTCCAGTCAGTTATGACTTAAATAAATCATCTTGTAGGTGGCAAGTATTTGCTTATGCAAATCCCTTACTGATAAATTTGCTCAGTTTTGTTATTAAAGTAGGGTCTACATTTTTATTAAGCTTCATAGGCAAAAAAAGTTTGCAGCTGCCCTTTTTATACACTTAACTCCATTTGCACCTGCTTTGTAGTAGTGTGTTGCCAGTACAAACAAGTTTAAATGCATGTAAGCTTTTTTAAGATCAGGTCCTAAGTGTTAGTGTGAATATGATTTTTGTAATGGCCTATACTTATGTAGCACCTTTAAAGTCAGGTGACTCCAAATAGTTTAATGGTCAGAACACACAGGACACAATTAAGTGTCCTTATATTAGGTTTTGGCATTTAAAGCTCATTGAAAGTCCATGGGGCTATTCAGACTGCACACATGATCCTCTGCAACTGTGCCTGTGTAG
>JAGKQL010000024.1:3283845-3302219 GCA_018398635.1 Cyprinodon brontotheroides
GCTGAGGTCAAAGCTGAATGTTGCTGTGATTTGCTCATGCTGGACCAGTCCCAGTCCGCCCCTAAACACTAACCCTAAACACTGGCCCTAAACACTAACCCTAAACTCTCCATTTGCATGTTCCCCGGAGGTCCGTTACATTAAGGATTGTCCCAAACCACCTAGTGGTCAGCATCAGTTCAAACTCGCTACGTTCAGGGAGCGGGCGTAATGGCGAGCTAGCTGCAGAGGAAACATTACCATTCAAATGTAGGGGTGTGGGAAATAATCGTTTTGGTGATATATAAATTGATATTCAGGCTGCCCAATATAATATCGATCTTTTCACTTAGTATCGATTAAAAAAAAAAAAAAAAGGGCTACCTCTGCACCACCACTCTGGCAGAAAAGCGCCTGTTTACTCCTTTAACTGCGTGCAGCACAAAATCTGTATTTGGAGGCAGTCACAGTGGAAGAAAACCCCACACAACATGGATAATAATACCTAATCAATATTTTCTGATGAATATATACACAGCACTTGCTGTTTTATCTCATCATTTGATTTTGATAGCAGGGGAAAACATGGCAATATATAGTGATACTGTAGTATCATGATAATATCGTATCGACGTCAAGTATCGCGATATGTATCGAATCGCAAAACTCATGCCAATACTCACCTCTATTCAAATGTAAGTTCTGCTGGTTTGCTGCATCTTTGTCTCAATAACAAAAAATCCCAGGTTAGGAAAAAATGTAAAAGTCATCAATTGCTAAAGGGAAGGTCCTCTATGAAACAGCATTAGTAGTTGACCGTATAAATGTGCTTAAAAAAGGGGCAAATGTTTGATGCCATGTCAACCTGCATCACAGAGCTACTGCCATGCACTGTTGCCATAGCAACAACTGCTTTATTTTGGGGAGGGTAGAGGGTGTCGCCTTCTCCTTTACACCCTCTACCTTCTATCAAGCTGCGAGTGTGACTTCATTGGGAGAGAAACTCAATATTTAAGGGTTAGGGGGCAGATTTGATCTAATTAAGCTCCTCCAATCATCCCTTAATATGAAAAAAAATCATATTTGGACATTAAACTTCAAGTTGTTTTAATTAATGATACAAAATAGTTACATAGTTATTATCCCTAGTAACTTTTTGGGAGAAGTATAACTAGTTCCTTTTTTAAGTAACACACCCAGAACTACTGGTTTACAGTTGCTGATCTATTATTGAAGAGCAGAGATTAGCCTACGTTCAACACTAGGGGGCAGCAGCGTTTTTTCATCAACAATGATGAAATTATTTCGTTGACGCCCCTTTTTTTCATGATAACAAGAACTGATTACCTAAACATGGATCTTTGATAAAGAAAACTTGAGCCGACTAAAACTAATCACATATTGTTGTAATGACTTAAATCACAGCTAAAACTATTAATAGTTTAAGCATCCTGAAGACTAAGACTAAATCTAAGATGGCTGTAAAAAAAACACTGGGAGGAAAGATAGCCATGATGATAGCCATGGGAGATGTTTAAAAAAAAAAAAGAACCACAGTGAAGATGTAAAGGAGACGCTGCTGTTATTATACATGAGACAGAGTATAAGCAACAAAACAGATTAAGCCGATGAGCGGCAGGATGGGCATCCCGTGGTCATCAGTGGTAGTGGTTTCAAAGCGTTCATATCGAACCAAAATCAAGCGAGCGATTTCCATATTATCCCTGCATGGTAACGCTCGCTGATGGGAAAGATGAGTTTCAAGCAAATATCTTCCAAGCACACAATCACAGAGAAGTTCCACTGAAAACACAGAGAGAACATACCGACATCTCCTGGAAGCTGAGAATCTGGACTTCTCTGTTAAAGGAGAAGTTCGGTTTTTTACACTTTTAGCCTTTAAGCTTCATATGTTTTCTATGCTATCTCTGTGTTAAGGGACTTCATTATTTCAATTATTTCATATGTCCAGGCCGATGCCAATTTAAAGAAATATATCTTAGCAGTGGTGTATTTATAGCCTGTTTCTATCCAGAGGATTTCAATATGGGTCAGAGAGCCTAAGATTAATTTCTTATGATAGGGTTTAACTTTCAATTTGGCCCAGACAGAGGATTACAGTAGGATTCATTGTGTGTTGTGGCTGGTAATGTAATGTAAATCCATTTATTGTCCCATGATTGGGATATTTGTTCTCTGTATTTGACCCATCCTCTTGGGGAGCAGTGGGCTGCCACTGTGTGGCGCCTGGGGAGCAATCAGGGTTTAAGGGTCTTGCTCAGGAACCCAGAGTAGAGACTGTGGGGATGAAACCTGGGTACTTGTACCTTCTAAGAGCACAAGCGCACTGGTCTGACCAATAGGCAAACTCTCCCTTATTGGTTCCAATAGTACAGCTGCCTTAAATGCTATTTACTGGTTCACAAAGTCATAAAGTTATGTGTTCTGAGAGCAATCTAAGTACATTATACAATTTTATGTTTGATTTTAACATGAATTTTTAAAATGCCTATACATTGTACTTTCAGAAGCAAATTGTCTTCATCTTTACAATAATTGAATATTTTAAAAGATTTTTTCAGTGTTTTGAGATGTTTTAAAATTACACGCCTTATCCTCAAACTAACCATGTTTTTATTGTCTCTTAATGTAATAATTTGTTGACCACCCATTCTTGTATTTTTGCATGTGTCTCTCAAGGCTGTATTAAAAACACTCCTTTTATAAATCATAATTTTCTGCAGTTATAAATCTGACCTTTAAGCATATTTACTAAAATCAAAGGGCAAAACCTAAATAAAAGAATGTTTACCATAAAAATAAACAGATGGTAAAAATCTCAGTTAATCTAGTTAATGTAGAAATGTGCTGGTTTAAGTGAATATTATATTTTTGACTATATCTTGTATATAAAAGAGTTTATTTCTTAACTTAGAATAATCCAAGTCTAAATGTCGTAAATCCCGTTATATGGCTGCTGTTAACAGTTTGCGCATTTGTTAACGAGCTAATTCATCTGATTTAAAGCGAACGTTGCTTTGGGTCACGTGTTCAGCGTGAGCCAATCAGCAGCAGCGCTGCTGTGTCTTTGTTGAGCCTGTCCTCCTCCTGATGGTTCAGTCGGGGAGAGGTCTTCCGACACCACTACAGTTTACATGGCCGCGCCGCTTTTTTTAAGGCTTGAAAAAATCGTGAACCTTTCGGTATTGACCAACTTGCTAATCTAGAATGTTTCGGTAAAACCGATGTTAGGTTTTCTGCGTTATTCGGAGGTTTCATCGCGGCTCGCGGCGGCAAACATGGAGGACAGCGTCACCGTTTTTTTATGGAGCGGCTCTCGCATTCTTCTCTTTTATGTAGCTTAAACATGTTCGTTTATTTCAAACGAACACTAGTTTGGTCAGTATTGTAAACAACAGAGAGTGGGAAATAATTACCAGAAAAGTAAAAATGGCGCAGACCTCCACCTTCTTCCTGTGCGGTTCTCCCGAAAGTTCGGAGTGACGCGAAATGCGCAGACTCCGCTGTCAGCGGACCTATTTCCTCCCCCCCCTCCCTCTTGTTTTGGACGCGCAACATTTTGACCCAGCTGCACGCCCCCTGCTGGCATGGAAACTGTTAACACCAACCACTACATTTCCATCCAAAACAGACAAACCACTCAATGATTCATTTTTTTAATTTGATCTTTCACAAGTATTGATTTTATTTGAGAAACAGAACATCAAAATTAGCTTTCTTTGCACTAAGTCTTGAGTATAGCTCTTCTGTAAATGTCATGTGATAACTACAGGGGAAAACCAAATAAAACCTTAAAAGGAATGCTTTCGCAGACACAATTTTCCTGAAAACATACTCCTATCAGAAGATGTCGTTAGCGTTATAAGGTTGAATTTCTTTTTCGCCGTTAATGTTTGAATTATGTCGAATGCATAAAAATTTGTTTTCCACCGATATAGTGACTAAGAAATGTTTTTACGACGAAAGGGATTTTTGTTTCTAAAACAAACTAAAATATTAATCATTTTATTTACCCCAAACTTTATAAATGCAACTAATCAAAAAATCCTAAGAAAAAAATTTAAATGGGATCTTGTCAATTTTTCTAGAGTATCCTCTAAAAATCAAACATCTGGTTTTTCCCAATAATGACATATATATATTTTTTTTTTGCCTTTTAATCAGTAGAATTCTTAATGATTTGGCTGCTGTTTAAATGGCTTGGAGTCATCCATACCTTTCAGCTCCCATTTCAAAAGCTGGATGACAGAAAGAAGATGGGTGGCCTGGAAGATGCAGTTCCATGTTTGTCCGCTTGGTGTCCTCAGAGTTCTTTCTTTCATGAGAAATGCGTACTTACCTTCTGCACGCAATACCCAACTAAATCTGAAGAGGGCGCCGTAATACACGTGTTTTCAACCACTTGGGAACATGTGATACAGTAAAACGAGCTGCTGTGGAGACAGTTGACCAATATTGGAGAAAATGGGGACTGAACCTGTGGTTGAGAACATCAAGATGTATTCTAATAAAAGGGAAAATGTGCACTCAACATTCCACGAAGCATGATGCCTCGTGTTAATCGTTCTGCATTTGTCCATCTCTATCATCTGGTTGAGCTGTCAGGTGATAGTAGTGGTGATAGAGCTGCTGCAGGGGCTCACTTTCCTTGCAGGGATCATTACTGTGACCTGTTTAAGTGACCTGGGGATACCTTATTGGAGCAAATTTGATACAATTAAAACCCCACAGTAAAATTAAAGCACTATGCTCCAAAGGAAGAGTCAACAAGAGTTATCCTGTTGGCCACCAACTAAAAAACAGTCCCAATAAAGAATTAGAAATTAACAAAAACATAAAGAAGTGCAGCTGAAGTTCTCCACTGAAAAAACAGACTAAGTTGCTCAGCTTATTCAATTCAATTCATTTTTATTTAATAGTGCCAATTCACAACAGATGTCATCTCAAGGCACTTTACAGTTCACGGGATGATACAGTCAAATTGAGTCAAAGTTTCCATCTAAGGAAAATCAGTTGATTGCATCGACTCATTGAATCAAAGGCAGTCCCTCACTTATTCAGTCCTGTGCTCCTATCGCTTCATCAGGTTGTTTGCCTTCTGGTTGGCGGCTTCAATGCGGGAAACATTAACGTTGGCCTGCACAGAGAGGAGAGAGAAATAAATCAGGATTCAGTTTGCTTCATTGCATCAGCTGATGGCACAGCTTCACAAAATTAAGTTAACCATAATTACCAGGGAGGAAGAAAGCAAATGTTTTTGTTTTGTTTTTTTACACTTATATGAATGAAAATATAAAAATTTTCTATGCATCTTTGTTATGCCCTTGGTTCAGTGCTCTGTGGAGCCATATTTAGCAGCGATTCCAGATGCAGGTGATTTTGGGAGATGCTTAAAGTGTGGGATACTGTTTCAGAACCTTGCCCTGCTTTAAAACCTCTAGAACTTCCTCTGTCTTTGAGGTTCCTTGGTCTTTTTCTCTAAAGAACCTCTGAGGTCAGAAACATTTGCAGTTACTCATATTGAATTACACAGCTGATCCATTATTATGGTAACTCTAAAAAGCAGTTTCTTGTGAAACAATATTTTTTTATGCAACTTTTCAATTGCTTAAACAACACACTTAGTTGTCTTGGACTTCATCATTATGCACCCTGTTTTGTTTGTCTATAGGAAAATGTCGCAGTGAAATACAGTGAGGTTTGCTGCTGTAATGTGACAAAATGAGGAATGGATATGTTAAGGGGGTGTGAATACATTTAGAAGGGATCTAGATGTAAGCCTTTTTTCTGCTGCTACAGCTGATGGAAGCTCTCTGAGTAGAAGTAATCCTTTGAGATGCAATTTTTAATGGTTTGTTCAGCAAATTTTCTTTTTGTTGGTGTGTTTTAACAAAGTTCAGAGGTGTCAAGTACAAATACACACAGTTTACTGTACCAGAGGTGTCAAGTAAGTACACTTTTACACTCCTTAGATATCTATACTTTTTACTCCATTACTTATTTTCTTCCTACTTCTGTCTTCTACTCATTACATTTTCCTACAAGTATCTGTACTTTTTCTTTCCTTACATTTTTAAAACAAAACGTTACTGGGTTAGTCTTTGGTTTAATGTTTATAAATTTTTATTTCACGTCTCATGTGCCCATCCAGTGCAGATCATTGGCTCCATCCACATCTAGTGAAACTATTGTAATTGGATGAGTCATATAACGCATAAACACTCATTGGTTAATTATTCATCAAATTTGTCTGCGGATGCTAAAAGGAAATCATCAGAAGCAAGCAGCTGTTCTTCAAACTGCATTGTCTAAGCCATGCTACATTTTCGGATTCAGAAAAAGATGTTAAAATGTCTGCATGGTTGGAAACAAAGGGGAGAGCGCATCAGGAAATGGAGACAGAGACCAGCAAGAGACCAACTTAGCCATATCTGAAATAATTATTTTTGGAAATAAGCCGAAAAATTGAGCTTTCAATTCATATAGTGGGATCTGGCTCTTTTTTAAAGGTTACTTTATACTTTTATAGTTTAAGTAGCTTTTTGGAGCACATACTTTTTCTCTTTTGCATGAGTAAAGAGGTTGATACTTCAACATTGACCAGAGTGTTTAAAACTGCAGTATCTATACTTCATACTTAAGTAACAAAAGTGTGTACTTTTGACACCACTGACAAGGTTCTGCACCTTCATCTGGACACAGTTGGAGTTCCATACCTTTTCGTTAATGCGAGAAATCAGGCCACCCTGCGATTCCAGCTCATTGCTGATGTCCAGAGCCATGCTTTTCAGATTGCCCATGATGCTCCCCACATGAGCCAGGTTCTGCTCCATCTCATCCTCGCGAGCATCATTAGTCACCCTGAAACAAAGGAGGAGGTAGACACGTTTTGTGTGCATGTTTGTGATGCCGTCCTATGTTTGAGCAGCTGCTTGTAGGCTTGAGGACAGCTTGGATTACCTGCCAGGCTGCTGTGATAAAAGCAAACACACACCAGGCAGCTGCCTCATTAGCTTCTCTGTGTACCTGCGTATGTATCCTCCACTCATCACCATTTGCTCTCGCTGATCAACAACCCGAGACGTCGGAGGCTGATCGGATACAACCCCATCCTGATTGGACGCTCTGCCCCAAACCGCCTTGTACGGCCCGCTCTCCTCAAAGGCTTTCAGTCTGTGGAGGAGAAACTGATCTCATCAGTGCCCTCTCATTGAGTTACGCCTGTTATTTTCATGCATAGTACAAAGAATATTCCTCCATATCTTCCTACTCCAGTTGATGACTTTCCTATGTTTTTTTTTTTAATTGTCCAGATCAGTTGCTCTCCAGACTTTTTGTAAAGAATGGTGTAGCCAGTTTTTGTGTGGGGTGACTGAAAGCAAACAGGCACCAAAACCAGTTCAGGGTCAGTCTACACTGCTGTGAATCAGATTTATTTTCTACCAATGACAAGAAGAGTTATGTGCTTCAAACTATCATTAAACTAGGCTAAGTGGATAAAGGAAAGAACACCAGCTGCAGTGAAAATGTTTCCTGATGATGAAACCGCAATCCGTCACCAGCGCAGAGCTTACTCCTCTGGCAGCAGGGTACAATCTGAGCAAAAATCATCAAAGGCAAGTTGTCATTCTGCAGGTCACATCACAATCAGTGATGTTGTTCAATGTTAATAAATTAATCTCTTTACCCTAAATTCTACTCATGATACTATGGTATGTAAACATGGGAAAGCTTCTCGTTTTACAAATATATTACAAATAGAAAACATCATGTTTCAGCAGTTATTCCAGCCTTAAATCTCTACAAAAGGCCACAAGCTTAGCAGAGTTATCTTCTTTGTAGAACGTCTCCCGGAAACTTCTGTGCACAGAAGGTCCCTTTGGATTCTCAGCCTGGCCTGCAGGACATTCACAGGGTGGTTCTGATCCACTCCTTTAGAGACATTGGTTGTAAGCAGTAGGGTGTTGGCCCATTCACAGACCGAAAGCAGCAATTTATATAAAGAGGTTTCTAGAATTTTCTTCGGTCATCTGCGCAATATTGCAAAAATTAGAAATAACCTGTCCAGGGGTGATACTGAGAAACCAGTCAATTTATTTGTTACTTCAAAGGCTGGACTATTGTAATTCTTTACTATCAGGAAGTCCACAAACTGTAGTTAAAAGCCTTCAGCTGATTCGAAATGCTGCAGCCAGAGTTCTTGATGAAAATTAAAAAGAGAGATCATATCTCTCTTATCCCATCTTCTCCTCATTGGCTTCCAGTTAAATCCAGAATAGAATTTAAAATCTTCCTTCTCACATATAAAAGCCTTAAATGGCCAAGCTCCATCTTATATCAGAGATATGATTGTTCTTATGTTCCTAACAAAGCACTTTGAACTCAATCTGCAGGTTTACTCAGTGTTTCCTAGAATTTCTAAAAGTAGAATGGGGAGCAGATCTTTTTTAGTTATGGGCTCCTCTCCTGTGGAACTAACTGCCAGTTTTAGTCCTTGGAGGCGAACACCCTGCTCTACTCTTAAGGGTGTAGTATCTTCCTTTTTAGATAAAAGGGCTCAGGTTATCACTGGAGCATCTCTATAATAGTTATGTTGCTAGTAAGGCATACTTCTGGAGGACATAAGGGGTTCTTTTTTTCATCATTCTCCTACTCCATTCTATATCTATTCTTCCCACTCTGCAGAATCCTATAAGTTCAATCTCTAACGTTATGCTCTCTCTGCTTTTTTCTCATAGTAGCTTAATCTGGTCTGTTCCTGCTTGGCTGTGACTCCATCCTGAAATATCATCTGTGCTGCTGCCATAAAAACCTTTGTTTATAGATGTTGGATGGCTTTTTCAGTGTAGTCCTGTTTCTCTGACTGTGACTGGCTGGATATTGCTCTCTTCCCCTCCCCTCCTGACATGGGAGCTGGCTTGGAGCCCGTCTGCCTGGCTGTGTGTTTCTGGACGGGGCCGCCTTTTACAGTTGCCTTTGTGTATCTCTATTTCTGTCTTCTGTATGAACCCCAGTTGGTTTTCAGCAGATGGCTGCTAACACTGGAGCCTGGTTCTGCTGGAGGCTTCTTCTTGTTAAAAGGGAGTTTTTTCTCCACCGCTACAAGCATGCTCAGTGTGAAGAGGATTGCCTTCGCAGCCAATAGAGTCGGCGAAATCAACAAGGTAAGCCTGATAAAACTAGACTAAAATGGGGATTTAAATGTGTAATTTACTCTGGCCCGGACGATGAGACATCAGACGATTGTTGATGAAAACAACCCACTGTTATTTTCAAACGTAATGTCTGTACCTATTGGCCAACACTCTGGACCAATGAGCGCGAACTCGATCAGATGTAGTAAGCGCGACAGAAAGCTGGTGGGGAGTGTAAACAGACAGCCACCTGTCGGTAAAAACGGCGAATACGTCCTTATTAAAAATTAATACCGAGCCGCATTTCCTCCCGCTCACGCTTTCAACAAAACCCCAAGTCTAATCCTTCCAAAACTGATTCCAAAGCTGAGTCAAAAAATCACCATCAGAGCCAGCGTCCTTCACACACACTACTATGCCAAGAGAGGGGTCAGTCGCTGCAGATGGCTGCAAATAGTTAGCCCCTGCTCCGCCGTTAGCTCAGGAGTCTCCGTCCGGTTGTCGTGGTCCTCCAACTTTGGAAATAGTTTTTTAATTATGCATTAAATTGGTAAATGGGCCATATAGTGACGCTTTAAAGTATGATATTCTCACTTAAAATGATTAAACGTATCTTTATTGAACAACAGCAACAGAAAAGAGAACTTTCAACTTCACGTGGAGCTCCATTGAAAGCTGCTGCAGCTACCGCAGTGCATGCTACTGTTCAATAGTTGCTGCCATCTTCCTTGTTGTACTTTCTCCAGAGTCGCCGCAGCTTTGTCACCCTGTCCCTCAAAACGCCAGAAACTACAGAAAAATCCAGAAATTCAAAAACACATCTCTGCATTGTGATTGGCCTGCCAGTTCTAGGGCCTGGGGCATTCTGGAGGCTAGACCACTCGCAGGCCAAAATATTGGGCATGGCGGATGCGGCTAGTTGACCACCACTGCAGGCAAAAAATCATGGGTCAGTATTGGTTTTCCCCTGGAAAGAGAGAACTTCTGGAATGGTGAACTTCAGCAAAAGTGCCTTGAGATGATGTGTATTGTGAAATGGTGCTATATAAAAGTGAATTGAATTCAACCCAGCATGTTCTTTGTGTTTATCACTACATTCACAAGTCTTCCATTGCAGCTGGAAAACATGCCCATTGTAGAGATAATTAGCCACCACCAAGCTTCACCGTAGGGAGAGTAAATTGCCCTGGTGTGACAGAGTTGTGCCTGGTTTCCTCAAAAACATGTTGCCTTGGTTTCCCATCAAATAGTTCAATCTTTTGTCTTAGTAGTCCAGGTATTTTGCAGTTTCTGTTTGTGGTCTGATAAATATTCTGTAAAATTCTTTTTTCAACAAAGAAATACGTAGGTCACCCTGATGGCTGAGGCCTTTTCCCCCTGGCTATCTATAAGAGTCCTGGTTATTACAAACTTCCATGTCTAAGTGATGGAGATCACTGTGCTCATTGGGGTCCTCTTAACTCTGTGGTTGCATCAGCCATCTTCAACTGGAACAGCAACTAAGAGGAAGAGGTTAGATAGGCTAACCTATAGCAAAAAAAGCTACAATTAACAAGGGATTAAAAGCTATGTGAAAAGGAAAAATAAAACTTAGGTCTGCATTATAGTTAAGCTCAGCCTTATTGTTGGCGTTTCTTCTCCTTCAGCCAAAGAATTTGAACATTTTGTGTCTTTTTTTAAAGGTTGATTTAACCAGAAAAGCCTAAAGCCAAAATGTATTTTAGAACTTACATACATTTTAGGAGGTTGCAGTTAATTTGAAAGAACCATCAAAAATACCCGAGAACAGATTATATACAGCACTAAAACTGATCTGATTAAAATATGGATGCTTAGAGGAAATGAGGGCTTAAGCAATTGAGCATCCAAAGCAGCTGGTAAACCTCCCCTGTGGTTAGTAACATGTTTACTGATGCAGGCCTCGCATGGACACCTCAACCTACTTCTCACAGCTGCAGAGGCCGCAGCACTTCCCCAGGTCAGTCAGGTTTTTCTCAGCCTCCTTCATGTCAGAGTTGATCTGATCCAAGCCTTCCTCTATTCGCTCCAATTGCTCTAAGGAGGAAGACGAGGAGGAGGACAGGAGCAGGACGATGAAGCCAAAAACACAAAAACAGACAAACCCAAGCAGGTTCAAAAAAAGCTACAACTCTTAAACAAAACAAAAATAAAATAAAACATTAGGTAGCAACTTAAAAGAACTCAAACACTAAGAACTCATAAAGACGACCCAGTTTGAACTAAAAGGAAAATGTGGCACTAGTGTCCAGTTCCATCAGGTTTCATCTTTGAAATTCTCATTAAAATGCAATCACCTCTGCATAGAAAGAAGTTTCAACAAGACAGAAAGAAATGAATTGTTATTTAGATGCTGTATTAACTATCTGATGGGGAAGTGTTGGGCACAGGGGGGAGTCCACACTGACTGCCAGCCGAGCAGCTGAGAGGGGTCGTACTTCCTGGTGACCGCCTTCAAGCACATGCCGCAGCACTGAGCCATGTCTGTCAGGTTCTTCTCTGCCTCCCTCCATGTCCCTGTTGATGGAGTCCATGCCTTCCTCAATCCTCTCCAAGCTGCTCTGTTAGCAACAGGAAGTTCAAGGTGGAGGTTATGGAGGTCAACCAAGAGCCCGAATGGACACATCACTGATCACACTGGTCCACTGTCCGTCTGTCCGTCCATCCATCCATCCATCCATCCGTCCGTCCGTCCATCCAGCCATCCATCCATCCATCCATCCATCCATCCATTCCTTCATCTGTCTGTCCATCCATCCATCCATCCATCCATCCATCCATCCATCCATCCATCCATCCCATCCATCCATCCATCATCCATCCATCCATCCATCCATCCATCCATCCATCCATCCATCCATCCTTGGCTCATATTAGAAGGTTTTCATTGGTAAGTGTAGTGAAAGCTATTATCTTTAACTGAAATTGATATCGCTGTTATTAAAGCTTTTATTTGATATTTTTCATATATTTCTCAGATTTGCGACACCATGAAAGACTGATCACATTGTGGACATTGCTTCTCTCCTTCAGTTAATCATCCAATGTCCTGCGCTGCATCACTCTTAACGTCATGTGACCAAACAAAGACCACATGGCCATGGGCCACATTGACTGATACAGATGCAGCTGATATTAGTTGTGCATCGTAACCAATAACAGCTTTGTTTTCACTTGCTGCTGTGTGTGATTCCTCTGCAGGTTGGGGTTGTTTGGGTCGGTGTAGGTAGGAAGGACTGTTATTGGCTCAATTTGATATAATTATCTTGTCATTTTGTATATGTACAATATTTGTATGAATTGTATTTTAAAGAGTACCATGATGAAACACTGATGAAAACGTTTCACTATGGTTAATTGTGGTTAATTCGTTTAGATATCAACATGACCAATCAGGGTTGCGTGGTTTTTAACTGGAAGAGAAAAGCAATGTCAGTGGAGGACTCATTTCCTCATGTCGCTTACAAGGTGGAGCATTATATAAGTAAAGTCAAGAAATGTTGATTATTGACTAATATGGTGGTACTCATTGCTGATACCAAATGTTCATATTAGTGCTTCCCTGGTTTTGTCATATTTAGTTCTGATTGTTCTTCTTAAAATTTCTTATTTTATTGTAAGTAACAAATTAGTGAACTAAGCTTTTCATTGCTAATGGAGATTACTAATGTATTACTAATTACTAACTGGAATACACAGAAATTTTAGCAGTACATTTAGAAAGGTGATTAAAACAACCTCAATAAACATTGATTATTGGTATGAAACTCAACACTTCTAAACAGGTGGTAAACTAATTATAATAACAGTTAAGTATAACGTAAAATAAAAAAACAAACGAACCTAAGGATTACAAGAAGCCAGATAATTAGTAACACTGTAAGAACAGAGCAAGAAAAACTATTTTCATTTATGCAAACTTGAGGAAATGAAGCATAAAATTTCTATGGGACATTCATTTAAGTCAGTATTTTTTCATGTTGTAGGTTCAAAACAACAACAAAACTACTAAAAAAATGGATTTGGCGTTATGGAGGGAACACTGCCTGTAATGGATGGAATGGAATGGAAGTAACATTTGCCAGGATTTTTTTACATTTTAATTTTTTTTAGTATTTCATTGTTGTTCAGTTATGTTCATTTTAGTCTTTCCATATCAGCTGATACATTTATGTTTAGTTTCTTAGTTTATTCTTGTTCTCTGTTCTTTACAAATAGTGTTTTAAATATTTTCTTAGTTCACCCCATTTGTGTGTGAATTGGTCTCACATTATTTGCTAATTTACTAACCTGCACTCTGTCATTCTCCACTTTCCTTAGTATACAGTCACCGGTTCTCATTGTTTTCTGTTGGATCTTTCTGCTGTTTCTGCTCTGTTTTTCATCTCCATGTCCATGCTCTGTCATGCTTTGAGTTTTTGCATTTTGTCATATTTAACTCCTTCAAATCATTTAGCGACTACTGGAACCTGTCTAAGCTGTGTGCTGCTCCCAAACCACAACTTAAGACACATTAAACATAATTATTGCTTTGTTATAGGCTGCACAGTACTAGCACTGCTGCCTAGCAGCGAGAACTTTCTGCCCGGGGTCTTTCTGCATGGTTGAGTACATTCCGAAAAATATCTGTCTGCCTACTTTTATGTGTACATGGACCTTAATGAAATTTCCATCTAACTTTATAGGGTTAAATTTATTCATGGACCCCTTTCTCGTAATTGCACCTCTAACTATTCTGTAACTATTCCCCCAAGCATTTCAACATCTGTCCTACTTCCTCCCAAAGGTAGGATGAGGGTTGAGGTCAGGACTGGCAACAACCAGTACGTCAACCAGATGACGCAACAGGAGATGGATGCTTTGGATGAGACTGCTTAGGCAGGTTTTTGAAGTAAGAGTCAAAATCTTCTTATCAGTAACCATCCTGCTTTCCAGAGCCAGGCAGTGGAACATGGCATGATGGATGGAAAATAAGCATTAAATTCACCTTCATAATTACCGGTCCAAATTACATCAGGCAGCTTGTAATGAGCAACATCAACTGGAAAAGAAAATGTTGTACAGAGGGAGGGAGCAGCAGGCCCTTTGTTAAAGAGAGCAATGAGAATGGAAAACAACATTTCCCTGATCATCCAAATTATGTAGGAAGAAGAAAGAATGGTTTAATTTGAAGAATCACGACAAAGGAGGAAGAATTTTCAGCTGATGAGACAACAGATGTAGCTGAACTCCCTTAGGTTAGGGACTTTCTAAAGGTTGGGACCCAGAGGTCATAAAGTGGTGACTGCAAGAGGCAGAAAAATGCTCTGGGTCATTTATAAAATGAAACAGTTAAACAGAAAATGGCATTATTGTTACAATTTTATGTACAATAAGTTAAATAAATCCTTTCTGAAATGATCAAGGAAGGCTTCCATCTAATCCCCAAGAAAAACCTGATGGTTTAGGGCAGGATTCAATCAGCACACACCCACACTATCAGGCCAGAACCAAGGCTGATTCTCCTAAGATCTATTAGCTCCCTGGCAGGCAGGCTTATGAAGTTGTGTCAAAATTAAGGGCTCTCTGTTCTCAATGGGAAATCTGAATGTTTTCACTAATTTTCCATAATCAGCTGCTCTAAAAATCTAGAAGAAAAAAAACTGACGCTTTGCAATTGGAATTTCAGGAGGGAAACTATATATAGGAAAACTAAAGTCTTATCTCCATTATGAGATTTTCCGTTAAAACATTATTAGTAGAAATCCTCTTGAGTTCATTTTATTTTCTTCAATTTGCCACCAGCCTGTTCTGCCTGCATCTCCAATTCAGTCATGAAAACATCTGACACTGTTAACAGTGTATGCTTATGCCTTCTGACTGAATCTAAAATTTTAAGCCTTCAATACCAAAAATATCTGAGAGGCATCTACAAAAATATGCAATAGATTTTTATGAGCCTTATGAGGTCAGAACCCTCTGCAACAGACATTTGGAATTAACCAGCAATTAAGGTGAAGGGTTATTTCTAAGAGGTTTTCTTTCCTCTGTTTTGAGCCCTTTGGTTCCATAATGCAGATGTTCTTAGGTTCATAGTCCTCCTGTCTATTTACTTTTAATAGGATTTTGTTGCAAAAGAAACAAATCCCTTATTTCATTGCAATTCCAACTGTAGCGATACATCCATCCAGCATGATGCTGCCCCCACCTTAAAAAATATTGTCTGCAATTTGTTATGTTTGTAGGGGAATGCCCCAAACGCAGATATCAAGGTTAAAAAAAATCTTCCACGTATGTAGGCACAAGCAGGAGTATGAGGCAGTGTAAATGAAGAATGCAGTAGTGAAAACCGTAAAGCATATCTATGCTGTATTCGAATCCAGCGGCTGCAGACTCCGAAGGCCAGATTCGTTGGTCGATCATGTCACTAAGCGGCACTAGGGCCTCTCCATATTCAAAGACTTTTTCGTATGCGGCCGACAAATGCAGCCTTCTTTTTGCGAGGGTAAATGGACAGGTCAGCTGCATCTTTCATAGCTTAGGGTATCCCGTAATCAGGGGCAAATTTAGGAACTATGGGGCCATACGCAAAGACAGGCAGAGGGCCCTCTGAACTGAGAAGACAATACATAAAGCAGACCCCTTATACAGATACAGAAATTTTTATAGAATAGACATACGTTATTTGTTCTATGTTTTGTCCCTTTCTTGTTGTTTTCCTCTCTATGTTTTGTACTTAGCTGACTTTTCATGCTGTCAAAAAGGAATGAAAGATTTTTTCCAAGCACTAAGCTCACTTAGCTGATTGCTCCTTTGCTGTGTTTCCAACAAGGGGACGCAAAAAGTAAATAACACAGTCTTTCTATTTCCTGTACACAAGCCATGATCTGCTTGTCTGTTCTCCATTTTTCATTTGTGTGAGAAAATAGCTGCATGAATCAATACAGCAGGCAAGATAGAGGAGAGTAGAAGTGGGGATTACATATCTACTTGCTCTAGAGAGCAGAGTTTGGTGCTTTTTTATGTTAAAGCTAAAGTGTCCAGTTGCAGAAAAAAGTCGCTAGATTTGGCACTAGGCGTTTTTTTGTGAAATAAAAGTGCTAGAGGGGTCTGAAAAGTCACTAAATATAGCAAAAAATGTGCTAAGTTGGCAACACTGCTGTTGCACTGTTTGTTTTCAAATGATTTGCTGCTGCCTGTTTAGACCTTTCTGAGCATGCACACTAAATGGATACTAGGCAGCTGCCTAGTATTGCCTAATGGTAAATCCGCTCCTGCCCGTAATTCATTGTGAGTCCAAAGCAAACCAGCTGCTCCATGCTCCGAGGAAAAAGGGAAATGGCAAAGAAAAGTGTTGAATATTGTAAGTACAGTTTAATATAATTCAAGTATTATATTAAAATTTATGAAAATTAATTGAAATGGTTAGTGAGTCTGATATGTTGCGGGTAATGTTTGTTTTATTGATAGATTTTTCTGTGCTAATGGGTTTGGCCAGATTACAGTATCTCTGGAGTCTATGGACTATAAATCTGATATCTATGACAAAGATACTTCTGCTGAAGCTCTTCACAAATGAAATTAGCACATAGAACAGTAGTGAGAAGTTTGGCATCCATTCTATGCCTACTTTTGCGTCAACTATCATGGTTTCTCTGACAGAGCGTATGCTAAGTGATGGGCGGTGAAAGTCAGAGAAGGTTGGACTCTTCCGGCCTCCTTATTTTCATGGCCTTCGAAGGATCGTGCCAGCTAGGCTGTGTCCTTCAGAACAAACAGAAGTAAAAATTAAACACAGCCATAAACTGAGAGAAAACTAGAGAAGGAAATTTAATGTCAGTGAAAAATAATGAGGAGCAGCTGGGACAGAGGAAGTGCCCACAGACTAAAGGCTGATTTATACTTCGAAAACCAGGTCGTCGGCGTGTTTGTCGCAGTGAATGCAAATGTGCCCCAGCCCCTGCCGCAGACAATCTGCTGTACCTCTCCCAAATTGCTTGTTTTGTTTGTATGACCGCCATTGCGGAAAACAACTCGTGAAATTGGACCACCTAGAAGAGTGAGGTGCGCAAGAACGCTGGGACACTTTTTTAACCTGGATCCCCGCTCTTTTTCGCCCTCATGTCCCTCCATTGTCACACAAACTTCTTCCCTGCCTCGGCCATATCTAGACCCACAGCTATTTCCTGATTGTCCCTCTTGCATTGTGGTGTGGAATAACGTAGCACAGATATATTGGGCATAAATCAATAATATCTGCAACAATCTCACTCCTACGCACACTTTTGCAGGGAGTATAACCAGCCTTTTAGAATAGACCGGTAGCACAATTGCAGCAGGGACTTCAAAACACAAAAGTAGAAAATCTAAGGAAAATTATGGATCAGGTTATCCTGAGGTTATCCTTATGTTATGCTACTATAGGCTTAGACTTCTGGAGGGACATAGGGCCCTTTTTAATCATCCTGCTTCATTCTAATAACTTTATTCTCCCACACACTGCAGAATCTGTTAGTTCAATCTCTAATGTTATGATCTCTCTGCTTTCTCATAGTAGCTTCACCCTCGTCTGTTTCTGTCTGGCTGTGAGAAGCATGCATCCTGGAGAAAAATATCAGCTGTGCTGCTGCCATCAACACCTTTTGTTTATAGATGTTGGAGATCTGCCTGTTCTATTTCATCCCTACTGACCGCCAGAGGCGGTGCTTAAAGCACGAATGATCACTCTTGCGCATGCACAGGTCGAGAATCTTATACCAACATAGTCATGCGTGACCCCCCGTGACACCGGTGTGCCTATATAGTCACGCATACAGCTCAGTCCCTTTTCATCTTCTCGCATGCAGGTTGAAACAGGTGGTACGACACTGATTGCTTGTCGCTGGTAGCCTCGAGACTTGGTCGGAGCTGCGAGGCTCATCTGCCTCCAGAGGCTGGGCGCGCAGCTTTTCATTATTTACAGCTTTGGCCGCTCTGCCTGTTTTTTTCTTTATCACGGGCTTAACGGGACGCTGCTCTCACCGCGACTCCCTTGTTGCTGGTGCTAATTCCACCAGCTTGTTGCTCTGCTGCACCAGGGCTTGTTTTTTTACTGTAGCTTCCTGTTCTTTGTTTACCGTAGCAGCTGGCTTGCTTTTTTGTTTACTGCGGGCAGCCGCCGCTTCCGGCTTGTTTTTTTGTTTGCTGTAGCAGCCGCTTTCGGGCTTGCTTTTTGTTTACCGTGGCAGCCGTTTCCGGGCTTGC
>JAGKQL010000024.1:3302229-3350352 GCA_018398635.1 Cyprinodon brontotheroides
TTTCGGGCTTGCTTTTTGTTTACCGTGGCAGCCGTTTCCGGGCTTGCTTTTTTGTTTACTGTAGCAACCGCTTTCGGGCTTGCTTTTTCTGTTTTCTGTGGCAGCCGCTTTCGGGCTTGCTTTTCTGTTTTCTGTGGCAGCCGCTTCCGGGCTTGCTTTTGTTACCGTAGCAGCCGTTTTCGGGCTTGCTTTTTACTTTGCTAACGTGCTTGGCTAGTTCTCTTGTGGCCTTGCTGTTGGGGAACCCCTGGTGGCGTTCTCTGCTCGACCGGGTCTCCCGATCTGTCCGCTCGGTGAGTGTCAAGAGTGGCGAATTCGGCTCGCCCTCGACTCAGCCCTGTGAGCTGCGACATGTTGGACGCCGTTGTAGAGTTTGTTTGGGCCCCCTCTCCAGCTGGAGGATGGCAGCATGATCTGTGTCCCTCTTACTTGGGCCTGGATCATTTGAAGAGGCCTTGACTGATGCATGCTCCCAATTGTTCTGTCCTGCCTTTGTCCATACTGCACGCTTGGCTGGCCTTCAAAGCGCCAGCCAGCCTGTGAAACGCGGTGTCGCCTGGAGGCTAGTGGGGGCCTCCACGGAAGAGGAGCAAGAGGAGCCCCAGGTTCCAGAGGGCATATCTGGCAGGTGGCCCAGCTCGCTTCTGAACTAGAAGGGATGAAGGCGCTGCTTGAGTCCCTTTAGGGGCGCAGCATGGCGCTGACATGTCTGGAGACCCTGACCAAGGACACAGCGCTGGTTCGGGAGTCTCTGCTTTAGAAGATGATGCCATTTCCCTGGCAGCGCCTGGCACTGATTTTGGATCAATTTGAGACTCCGCCCACACCTCCTCAGTTTTGTTCACATACCCTTTCTGGCTCAGTCAGGGAGGGGATGGTTCTGTAGGCTTCTGGAGAACTGCCCTCGCCCGGTTGCATCTGGATGCTCCACAGGACCAACCTGCGGCTTCCCAGTGCTTTCTTTCTGGCGCCCTACTGCTAGGGCGCCCTTATGGTTCCCCCGCCTGCAGAGTATGTGAAGGAGTCCATGCCTGTTGACAGACACCTAAGGCCTTCTCGAGGCTGACCTCTGACTCCCGCAGGGCACTGGCGGCCATGCATGGTGCGCCCAGTCTTGGCTTGGGCTATATGCCTTCTCGCTGAGCCAGCCATAGCTTCCCTCATTGTGGCACCGGATGAGGCCTTGAGGGCCAATGCCAGGTGTCCTCGCCTCAGTGCCGCGTCACTGACGCATCTGCTCTGTAGAGCCTATGACTCTGGGGTTGCTTGGGGCTTAATTTGGGAAATTCCCTGTCGCATTTATTACTGGTCCTCGGTTTCTTGGGAGGTGTCGCTGATCGACGACCTACCCAAGGACTGATGGATGCATCCCTCCATGCATTTGCTCTTCTGTCGAGGGAGGCTGACATGTCCTGTCTACCCTTACCAGGCACGCCGCCAGGTCTGGCTGGCTCAGTCTCCTCTGACGGAGGCATGTAGAAGGACCCTGATGGGCCTTCCAGTTGTTCCTGGGAGTTGTTTGCCCGCTGCACTTGCAGCCCTGGAACGCAAGGTCGGTCGCAGGCCTCGCTGCATCAGGCAACAGTTGGCCGGGTCTGCATCGCAGACGCAGCGCAGCGCCCTACTAGGAGTGCCTCTGTGTCCCTGTCATATACTTGTCCTGCTCGGACTACACCTGCTTGGGGCAGCCAATGCTTGCTGCAGGCCTGCTGCCAGGCTCGCCCATGGCCACTACGATCCACCAGGGGTCGAAGCACGTCGCCTCAACCTGGGCGGGTAACTCAGCAACCCTCCCCCCCTCGGGCGGGGCAGGGGCTCTGGAGATGACGTCACTGACCGGGCGGTGGGGACACTTTACCCCGGAGCAGCTCTGCTGGGCCGCTTCTTGTGTCCGGGATCCATGGGTGGTGTGTACACTTACCCGGGTTACACATTAGCAGTTCCGGGCCGGGCCATTTCTCCTGTCCCTGGTCGAAGCCAGAATGACGTGATTGACCAGGTAAAAGCTCAGGCTCTGAGCCAAGAAATAGACACCTTGCTGGCCAAGGGGGTGCTATTTTGCTCGCCAACTCAAGGGACCCAGGGGCTTTACTCTCGAAGTATTTTTTACCCCAAAAGACTGGGGGTCTCCTCCGCCAATTTTGGACCTGAGGGGTTTGAATCTTTACATGAAGTCCATCCCCTTCCACATGTTGAGCATCAGGACGTGTTTGGTAAGTAATTTCCCCAGGCGCACTGGTTCACCTTGGCTTCCATTTGAAGGACGATATTTCATGTCCCGATTAAGCCGCACAGCATTGGCGCTTTCTCCGCTTGCATTTCAGGGCAGGCATTTTCGTGTCTGCAGGGTTCTCCCGCTCGCCTCTGTCCCCCTCGCTGTGTTCACCGGGTGTACGGTCAGCGCCTTGTGTCCCTCTGCACAGAGGCTGGAAGATCCGCCTTAGTTTTGGACCACTGGGCCTCTGCCTGCGCCCACAGAAGCTCAAGCTGCTGCAGACACGCCAAGACCTTGCTCATCAATACGGACTGGCTGTCTCTTTTGTGTGAACTGCAGAAGAGCAACCTGATTCCGCCTCAGCAGGTAACGCTTCGTATCAATGCATGGGACTCTCTCCATGACTGCGCCCATCGCCTCAGCGCAGAGTATTTCCTGCAGATGCTGCCTGCCTTTCTTCCCGGGTCGGGCGCCCCTTTTTCCTTCTACATCTCCCGCCTGCTGGGAAGCTGACAGCTGCCGCTACTGTAGTGCCCCTAGGGCTGCTGGTCCTGGGCGCACTTCACTGCAGATGTGGGCTCAACAGCCTGAGGCTGGATCCTTCTCATGCGCGCCACAACCGCCGCAGGAAATTGCAGGTGTCCCCTTCCGCCGCCTCGTGCACGCTGGCTCAGTGGCGGTGAGGCAGAATTCATGATAAGGGGAGTTCCGCTGTTTTGCTGCCATCCTCGCTGGGAAGTTGTCTTTACCGACGCCAGCCCGCACCACAGGATGGGGGGGCCTTGTGGCAGCGACAGATCGCCGGGGACATGGTCTCCACGTGAGAAGCGCACCACATCAACGCCTTCTGGAGTTGGAGGTTGTGCAACCGCTGCTGTGGCATCTCCCCTCCCGGTCCCGCGGGGGAAGGCATGTCCTGGTGCGGTCGACAACACGCTGGGCCACATCAACCATCAAGGGGGGGAACACGGTCTTTGATGCAAATGGGAGGCTGACCCGAGCTTCTGGACCTGGGCAGCCCCTCTGCTGCAGCCCGAGGGGCCACCCACATCCCGGGGTGCAGAATGTTCCCTGCTCACATCCCATCCCCGGCGCTCCACCACCGGGAGTGGGAGGCTCCACCCGACGTAGTGGAAACTATTTGGGAGAGGTCTGGAGAGCAGCCGAGATTTGTTCGCTTCCCGAGAGACGTAAACACATTGCCCCGCTGTGGTTCCCCCCTGTCGGACAGTGCCAGTCCCTAGGTCAGGACGCCGGCTGTCGCACGACCGGGTCAAGGGCACCTCACGCCTTCCCCCGCCACTTCCCCTGATAGGCCCAACACCCTGGAGGGTCCTTCAGGAGGGACATCAGCTTCCTTCTGGTGGCCCCCCCGTGGCCAGGGAGGACTTGGCCTCCGGCGCTGCACAGGCTCTGTTGCAGCTCTCCCATGCTCTTCCCCTGCAGGAAGCGACCTGCTGTCACAGCTGGACGGTCGGGATCCCCTGCATCCCAATCCCAGTCAGCCCGACTCTGGTCGGGCCACTACAGGCCCGGCAAGCCTTTCCTCGGAGTATGGCGGGGACATCGACACACGATGACCAATGCCAGGGCCCCCTTCCACGCCGCCTGGGTGTACCATACAAGTGGAAGGCTTTAGCCGCTGGTGTCAGGAAAGAAGTGAGGACCCTGTACACTGTCCTGTTTCTGTTATTTTAACCTTCCCTTCCAAGCACTGCTTTCCCAAGGTCGCCTCCATCCACTCTAAAAGTCTATGTGGCTGCCATCTCTTTGCTGGCATTCGGTGGTGAGGTGGGGGAGACGGTGGGTCGTAATAAAGGACGTGCTTCCTTGTTTTTGAGGGGTGCCCGGCAAGCACCCCTCCCACACTCTGTTGTGCCGGGGTGTGGGACCTTTCTATTGTCCCTCCGCTGCCCCGGGCGCCTCCTCCTCCCTATGAACCATTGGCGTGGGGCAAGCCTGGAGTGTGTGTCAAGAAGACAGCTTTTCTCGCCATGGCCTCGCTAAACGTGGTGAGTGAGCTACATGCACTGTCCGTTCATTTAGAAAGTCCTGCTGCCGTTGGAACCCTCGCTGGGTCGGTGTTACCTTTTGCCCACGCGGCGCTTTCTTCCTAAAGTGCGGTTTCACCCGCATGAGCCCACACTGTGCCCCTCCAGCTTGCTCCCCGCCTGATACAGATGGGCCTGATGATTTCCCCTGCCCTGTTCGGCACTGAGGACATATGTCAGTCTCTACAGCTTCTCCGCCAGGCAGATAATCTGTTTGTCTGTTACGCACCCCGCAAGGGGCAGGCCTTTCAAACAGCTTGGGCGCCGCTGGATTGTGGATGTAGTGGTGCCAGCGACATATCTGGAAGGGCCTCCAACCCCCTCGCTGGTGTATCGGTGCCATTCCACCAGGGGTGTCAGTGTGTCATGGGGCCGCTATGACTGGTCTCCCACTCTGGAGGCTATTTTGCTCAGCAGCCTCTGGTCATCCCCAAATACCCTTTGCTAGGTTTTACAGGTCAATCCTACACCCCTCACCCAATGCAGGGGATCCTGTCCCAGCCAGACGCCATCTCTCCCCAGTGAGGTGGGCATGTTTGGGTTGTTGTTTTCTGTGTGTGATTCCTCAGGACTCTGTTGGAATCGCCATCCTCAAAGTGGCACCGCCTCTGGCGGTCAGTAGGGATGAAAATAGAAACGAAAGTTACGACCAAATCACGTTCTATGAATCCCGGATGACCGCCAGAGCGCCGTCCGGAATCATTGTGTGTTCCAGCGAAGATTAAGGGACTGAGCTGTCGCTGTCACGGACTATATAGGCACACCGGTAAGTCACCGGGTCACACGTGACTATGTTGGTATAAGATTCTTTCACCTGCATGCTAAAGAGTGATCATTGTAGCGGTTCTGGCGGTCATCCTGGGATTCATAGAACCGTAGTTATTAGTCGTAACTTTCGTTTTTCACTGTAGTCCAGTTTCTATGACTGTGACTTGCTGGATGTGCTCTCTTCATCCCCTCTGACATGGGAGCCTGGCTCAGAGCTTCTCGTCTGCCTGTGTGTGTGTTTCCTGGACGAGGCCGCCTTTACAGCTGCTTTTTGTGTCTCTGCTTGTCTCCTTGACCCCCAGTCAGCTCCGCCAGCAAGATGGCAGCCTACACTGAGCCTATGTAGTTGCTGCGGGTTTCTTCCTGCCCCACACATATAAAAGGGAGTTTTTCCTCTCCACCGTCACTACAAACATGCTTAGTGTGAGTAATTACCTTTTAGTCAACTAGTCGATGCAACAAACTGGTTTTCCTTAGATAGAAAACTTTGAATAAATTTGACTGGATGATCTGGTTTGAATCCGTAAATAGTCTTGAGGATGACATGTGTTTGTGAAATGTGCTATATAAATAAACTGGAATTGAACAACAAAGAATGCGTACGCGGTATGCCAAGACCATCATGCCAAACAAGTTTGAAGAGTTTCAGTCTGGCTTTAGAAGAGACTCATCATAGCACTGAAACAGCTCTGGTGAAAGTCTCTAATAATATTCTCATGGCTTTAAATAATGGACTTGTAATTGTACGTGTCCTGTTAGTGCTGCATTTTAACATTTTTACAGTTGATCATAATGTTATTTTAGAAAGACTTAAATATTTTGTAGGGATTAAAGGAACAGCACTAGACTGGTTTATATCTTATCTATCTGATCGATTTCAGTTTTACAACAGATTTATTACTGTTGGAATAAAGGTAAATACTTATGTTAGAAACAAGCAAAAGTTCAACGACTTGTTCCAAACGCAGCAAACTTTTGACCTTGCTGTTTTTATCTAAGGTGATGCATTGCAGCTGCTTGCTCCCCCTCCCTTTTAGAGCTGCATGCCACATTGTAACCAGGGTGTCCCCAAACTGAATAAAGGCTGCAGACGCACTCAGGGGTGACTTTCCCTGGGTGTTCTTCCTGCAGGTTAAACGGCAAATTCTGACTCATTTTCTCCTTTGTTTTAATGGACTAGGTGCTGGAACCTTGCATTTACAGAACAAAGGACTAGACAAAATTAAGGAACTAAATCAGAAGGAATTAACTAATATGGCAAGACATTAGATATTTAAAGAACATAAAAAAAACAATAATGATATGATGAAAACAAACACAGTAAAGACCCTTAACGGCGCACTTAGAGGACATGACAGCAAGAAAACAAAGATGAATCTGCCATCTATCTGTGCCCCCTGTAATCTGTATTTATAACCTGGTTCCGACTGTATTTAATTCTGTTTGAGCATAGAGAGGTTATGTGTCTTTGTTCTCCAAGTCAAATTTGTTGAAGAACTAAGTTTTGGTCTCCTAAATCTAATGATTTAAAAATGCTTTTACCAGGTGTTTTGATAACTTATTTAGAGAAACAATGCATTTGATATTGATGTGAATCTATGCCAATTGTTCTATGCAGGGTGTTTGTTGGCAGGCTAGGCTTTCCTAGGTGCCAACGCCACTGTGTAAATGTGTGTGAGCGCACCTCCTCCATCAGCTGAACCATCCGCCTGGTGCTTTCAAGGGACTGAAACACACAAAGAAATCTTACTTCAGTTCACATTTTAAGGTATTATTTGCTTACATTTATATCTCATTTTAAAAATATCTATCAGGTGCAGTTTCCAGATGGGCCAAATATTGTGAAAACCAGGTTCCTTCAGAATCAGCTCTCTGGGCTCCTGCTCAGAGTGGGCATGGTTCCAGAGCGTAAATGTCTCCTCTGGCTCTCAGTGCTTGAAAGGAAAACAACCATGATGATATCAGGAAGGTGTTGGGCGGTTTTCTGTCAACATCCAGCCTGCCTCTGGGGGGGTTGTCCCCAATGAGATGCAGAGAGCAGATAAAGAATGAGTCAGTGTGAGTGTGTCTGATCTCTGACCTCATTGTGGTTGCAGGGAGACCAGCTGTCTCTACAGACCAGCTGTCTCTATAGCAACCAGGTGAGCCAGGTGTTGCCAACCCCCAGGCGTAGCCCAGGCTGTGATGTCTCTGTAATGCTGATGTCACATGTTACATGTTTATCATGGTGTAAAATCTGCCTCTCTTGGGCTCACCTAATTATTTTTAGCTTTGTTTTGACTCTGACTTTGACTCTAGCTTTTGTTTTGACCCAGTAGTAGCCTACTCATACTAGACTAATATACTCACACTCAGGGAGTCTAGATTAATTCCATAACCCAAACCCTGAGAATCTAGTATAAATATTGGCAAAATCTCCAGTCACGCCCTCTTGAAACATCTTTGTTTCACGGTGAAGGCGGAATCCCCTGCAAATAACTTGATGTTATTTGGTGCTGATAGGGCCTTTTTCTTGCCACTGTAACATCAAACTTGCTCAGGATTGACTGATTCGACACCAGCCGGGCTTCTTAAGATGGAAAACTTTTTCTTAACTCAATATTATAGCCCCTTACATGTATCATATTTATAGTTTGAGCCAATATTATGCATATGATTAGGTTACACTAGTGGAGCAGCTGATGCTTGACAGACTGCACCTCGCACATCCATTTTTACGGAACTTGATAGCTTAGGTCTGACTAGGTTTAGCTTAAGCTTTGAGTTTTATGTACCAGTAATTGTTAGGTGAAGCATGTGAACCTCTAAAACCTACAGTAGAGTCCTGCACGGGTCGAGTTTTATCAACCCGCACCCGCCCGAACCCGTTAGGATGACTACCGAACCCGACCCGTCACCAGCGGATATCTTCAATTCAAATCCGAACCCGACCCGTTGATATTTAACCCGCATCCCGACCCGTTAACACATCAAGTAATAGGCTATAGTGCGCTGCGCTGCAGAACAGCGCCATTAACACTACAGCAGGCGTGGTATGCACTGACTGTGGCCTTTTGGTGGGAAGCCCACACTGCGGCAAGGCTTTAAGCTACAACAAGGGTGACCCCGGTGCCTGATTAATATAACATTTCTGATGTCCATAACAACACACACGCATAAAAAAATCACCAACTACCGCCCGCGACTAAAAAATATCCGCCCGACCCCGACCCGTTTATTTTTATTTATGTATTTTTCACCCGCCAAAAGAGCATTTTAGCGGGTGACCCGTCGGGACCAGCGGGTACCCGACCCGTTGCAGGACTCTAACCTGCAGAACAGTAGTCCATCCATCCATCCATCCATCCATCCATCCATCCATCCATCCATCCATCCATCCATCCATCCATCCATCCATCCATCCATCCATCCATCCATCTTCTCTCCCTTATTCCTTGGCAGCTGGGGAAACCCACCCGTTAACCACTAAGCCTGTAACTATCAAGTGTCAATCCCAATTAAGTCTCACTCGCAGCTATAAAATGAAAAAGGGACATCCTCTTCCCTCCAAAAAAAAAGCAGTAGTTGCTATGGCAACACAGTGACACCCCTTGTGCGTGGCTATAGCTCTGTGGCACAGGGTGACATAAAAGCAAACATTTTCCCCTTCCTTGGAATAAATGTAAATGGTCAAATAAAACTATTTCTTCCTTGCTTCGACTTTGGAATTAATAAAAAAATGTTCATATACCTACCTTGTGATTTTTCTGACAGTGTGTAAAAGCTGCAGCAAACCAGCGGACTTACATTTGAAGGAACGTATTTCCTCCACCATCATGTCACTGTTGAACCCCCTGCCTAATTCCAGCACTTATGCAAACTTAAGTGTATGTCAATGGGAGTGTATGCAAGGTCCTCACTTTGTTTTTAAAACAGAGATGTGAGTGGGTGTGTGTGTTTGTGTGTATGTTTTTGTGTAGCGACGATGTGAGTACAGCATTCAGGGTGTGAAGAGTTTAAAAGAAGCAGAAGCGTTTCAGGTGTCATAATTACCCTGCTGTCAGACACACGTTAAGATCCTATAACTGTTGAATCCGAAGCTTTCTGTGGTTTTATGTTTATTTTTCTCTCTTTTAGAGAAATAATTTTTTTTTGGAGCAGCAGCTTTTGCACTCTGTGTGAAACGAGTTGAGCTTTTCTATCTAAACATCTCTTTTCCTGCAGGTTGCATTTCTAAATTTGTCTGTTTTTTATTATAGAGAGTAAAACTGACCTTTAAACGGAACTTGACTCATGCTTCTCCATAGTAGCGCTCTGGTGGACCTGCTCCACTGTGGCCATGAGTTCTTCTGACTCCTGCTGATCAGCAGTTTCTTCAGTAATAGCTCTCATCTTCCAAAACTTTATGCGGATGGAAATGAATTTTTCCCAGGTGACATATTTCACTCTAAGTGCCTACTTTGATATTGGCCTATTTAAGTACGCCATTTTCTTTTTCCTCATGTGTGTTTATATTTTTATCCTGTCTTCTAACATCCTGCTAATCGTGGTGATCTGTGTGAACAGGAGCTTACATGAACCCATGTACATGTTTCTCTGTAGCCTGTTTGTCAATGAACTGTATGGAAGCACCTCACTGTTTCCCTTCCTGCTTGTTCAGATCCTTTCTGACGTTCACACAGTTTCTGTTCCTCTCTGCTTCCTTCAGATCTTCTGCCTCTACATGTATGTAAACGTGGAGTTCTATAATTTAGCTGTCATGTCTTATGACAGATATCTATCAATTTGTCACCCTCTGCATTACAGCACCCAAATGTCCTTTGACATGGTGGTCAGGTTGACTGCATTACTGTGGGCGCTGTCTGTTGTTGTGATAGTTGTAATGATAACCTTTAACGCTTCATCTGATTTGTGTGGAAACATTATCGACAGAGTTTTCTGTGCAAACTATTATGTTGTGAAGTTGTCCTGCAGAGGTGCAACAGCCAGTAACATCTATGGGCTGGTCTACACTTTCTCTGTTCTCTTTAGTCTCGCTGCGCTCATCCTCTACACCTATGTGAAAATCCTGCAGGTCTGTTTTTCAGGATCCAAGCAAACCCGACAGAAAGCCATCAGCACCTGCACACCTCACCTGGTTTCCCTGCTTAACTTCTCCTTCGGTTCCTTCTTTGAAATTTTTCAGAGCAGGTTTGACATGAGCAGAGTCCCCAACGTCCTACGCATTGTTCTATCTTTATACTTCATCACCTTTCAGCCCGTTCTGAACCCCCTGCTGTATGGACTCAAACTAAGTAAGATCCGAATCACATGCAGAACTCTTTTATTTAGTAAAAGATAAACTTACCAGTTTGTTTTTAGAACTTTTAAGAATGTTGCAAAGTTTCATGTAAATATTATTCAATTGTAAGAACATTTAAAAAATGTTGAAAATAAACAATTAAATAAATTATCCTGTTGTTATATTTCTTTTTATGTCTATATAAGTATTTTATTTAAAGCATAGACTTTTAATTTATTTTATAAGTGATTAAATGTAGAATAATTTATAAACTATTAGAATACCAGTAAACCATTGACAGAGGAACAGGGGGGTAAAAGAAGGCAACTACCCCCTGCTATACAGCCTTGTCCTCCAAGCTGTCTCTCTACTTTTATGTCCTAAATTACTTGTAACCACTAATCAATCGATCATCCAAAAGCCTCTTAGATCATTTTAATTAAGCATTAATTTACTAAATGTATTTGTGGTTTGTAAGAGCAATAACATATGTTAGTTAGTTTAGCTTAGAATAAGCAAGATAACAGTTACAGTGAGGTTTGGCCATTAAAAAATGTTTGGGTTTAGTGTTTTTTTAGAGGTAAATTTTAACTAAAAGAAAACATTTTATAAACATCTTAATTAGCCTGAAGTGTTCAAACATGGTCAAGGATTTCTGATATTTTATGGATACCTGGGACCACTTTTCTAAGTGTTGATGCTTGCCCATTGGAGATCATAATGAAAAGGAAATTTAATGGTGGAGAAATCTTTAGTTTCTTTAGTTAAAAAAAAGTGAGGAATGAGAAAGAAGATGAAACTGTGGAATATGGGGAAGAATGAATGATAGATATTTGGAAGGTCACAGGTGATTGAGGCTACTGAAAAGGAACAGGTAAGGAAATACCAAAAATGACAACAAAAAAAGGCAAGCGTAGGTGAGAGATTCAAATAAGGAAAGCAGTCCTCAGTCAGGTATTCCAACCCATCCAGCTTGCCAGTCGATGCAGACTGCAGGTAAAGCTTTTTTTCTCTAAACTTTAAAAAAAAAAAAACTGTTTCAACCATGGCAGGTGGTTGTGTGAATAATCCTTAGCACATAAAAGCAATGTGCCCAAGAAATAGATTTTGATCTCTGTGAGCACAACAATAGTTTCCTTACAGTGATGGCTGAGATCAGACCCTTTATGGTAATTTAAGCTCCTTTTTGAATGTTTATTCTCTATTTGTTATGAATTCATTTTATGGTATTATTGTTTAAATCAATTAATTTATAGCTAAGCTTTTTCTTGAAAGAGAAAATGTTTATAACGTGGTTAGATTTATATGTCTGGTTCTGCTGGAGGTTTCTTCCGGTTAAAATCGAGTTTTTCCTCTCCTTACACGCATGCTTAGTGTGAGGGATTGCCTTGGAGTCAATGAGTCGATGCAATCAACTAGTTTTCCTTAGATAGAAAACTAAATCAATTTGACTGGGTGATCTGGTGAACTGTAAATTGCCTTGAGATGACATATGTTGTGAATTGGCGCTATATAAATAAACTAAATTGAAATACATTGAGTTGAAAATTACATATTTTCATGGTTCACCTTAAATTTTGAGGTTTATCCAAAGTTTTTTCCCTGTTTGTAAACAAATCTCATCTTTTTTCTGAAACCCACTATCTTCTGCTAAATGTGGTCAAATCATCAAATCACTTTTGCTCATTTTATTTCTAAATTCCTAATAAATATTTAAACAGTCTCTGTGTTTGAGTCTTTAAAACAGAGATTACTGTGGTCTTCCAATCAAAATAAATAATTTTAAATAAATATATGCCCTGAAATAAGAGTCTCAAAAACAGGCTTGGGGTGTCATAAAGGAAAAACAAAGAAAAAACAATGAAAAAAATGTTTCATGGACAGGCCTTTAGCCGAGACTTCCTCTCGTAGACGATTCTGATGTCCCAACAAAAGAAACTGCGTTAAGATTGCCTCATCAGAAAAAAATTGGCGGATAAGTTACCACCTCTCTTCGACTGTGATGTAGGGCTTCTCATTGGATATTACTGTCAAGTGGCCCTAACTCCATTTGAGGTCATAATACGTGGCAAAAACATTTGCACAGAGATCAGAACTATGATGGAGTACAATAGGCTTATCAACCCCCCACCTTGATAGACAAGGAAATCAATGCTTTGTACACTGGCTCACAGTAAAGGAGCTGCAAGCTCTATCGGCAACAACGTTTTAAGGACTAAGGAATCAAATTTCATGGAGAGAAGTTATGAAGAGAAGTATGTGTCTCAAGATGATGTTAATTTTATACAGTTGCTCAGCAACAACATCACACAAAATAATGCCTCTCACGGTCAAAGGCAACCATACGCCCAATCTAATCCAATCAGAAACCTGTTGAAAGCCACCTTTGCACAGTGCACAGGTCGTCCTGTGCACCCTCCCTCCCTCTAGAGTGTTTTTCAAAGAGGACCTTTATGCCACAAAGAGGTGGAAAAGAGTGCAGTACTCACTGATAAATTCTAACAATTGTTGGTCTAGTGGGTTATAGCAGTAAGCTTGTGCCCTGAGAAGGTTGCAAGTACCCTGTTCGAATACCACATCCTCTACTCTGAGTTCCTGAGCAAAACCCTCAACCCCTTATTGCTCCCCAGGCACCACACAATGGAAGCCCACTGCTCCTCAAGGGGATGGGTCAAAATGCAGAGGGACAATAAAGGGATTTACATTACATTAGATTACACAATTCTGGTGTCGTTGGAAAAGGGAATATGAGGCAATAATGATATTGTCATTATCAAAGATGACAACCTCCCAAGACATCACTGGCAACTAGGACAAGTAGTTAAAACTACTGGAGTCATAGTTCAAGCTGGAGAGAAAGGGCGAAATTCCTATTCTAAATCCTCATTTATTTAGAGGCCGAACCAGAGTTCTTGTTTTGGAAAATTGATGAAAACAAACAAGATACTCTTTTACAGTTTATTTATATGTAACTGATATTTCTACAGTATGTAGATATATTCATTTAGTAAAGTTTAGAAATCCTGTTTAATTCATTCATTCTCTACATGTTACCATTTGTTAATTAATTGTTAAAGGATTTGGTGGGAATGCTAAATGTTAAATTTATCCTGTTTATGTGGTACTATAACAGTGAAACCCTGTGGTCTATAGTTTTATTTTATTCTTTGCTTTTTTTGTGTATTGTACCTCCTGTTTTATGGAGAGCAACGAAGTAACCTGGGCCACATCCAGCCCTTTGTGCACCTCTGAGTGGGCCACATTAGGCCAATTATAAAGTAAGTAACAACATAAATACAAAACGATGTCATGCGCACAATACGAATCTGCTACTTTTATTTTTAAAATTTGATCACTTCTATGTGGACATACATGCATGCGTGAGCCAGACATGGGCCATGTGGAGTCAATAAGTCATCTCCATGTCATGTCTTTGTTCTACCCAGCCACTGAAGCAGGTGAGTCCAATCTTTACCATGAATTAACCTGTGCAGATTGGACTCACCTGGTTAATTGGCTGGGTAGATTAAATACATGACATGGAGATGACTTGTTGTCTCCACATTACCCATGTCTGGCGTGAGCGTGTAATGAAGGTGAACAAGACGTGGACTGTAAAGTATTTCTTTACAGAAATCAAAGGTAAAGCAGTGTGATTAATTTGTTGAAAACAGGTCACTTTGTTTAAAGATTATAATTTGAATCTACATTATATGACCGAGCATGAAGAGAAATACAGACCTGTCTGATAAAGAGTGCACAAGAGAGTCTGTTGCTTTGCTAGCAAAACTTGCAAACCCAACAAGGACTTTTTACCAAGCTTAACACCCACAGAGATGCAGCCATTAGGATATGTTGTGTTATTTCTGACAAAATCACCAGAAACAGGAAGGCATTTCTTGAGTGAGTTTATTAAGGAGTGCTTATTGGAATCTGCTTCACTAATATGTCTGGAGAAAAAGGGCGCATTTGAAAATATGTCACTCTGCCGACGCACCATAATTGTTGGGATCTGGAGCTGTACCACCTTGCTCCAGCAGAGTGCGCCGTGGGTCTCCTGGAGCTGGAGTCTTCCAGCACACCTGAGACAGCATCTACTCATCAGGAGACCTCCCTTTATAACCAGCTGCCAGACCTTGCTTCGACGCAGCAGTGTTGACCTTAGTTTGGTTAGCAACCTGAGCCTTGAAACTGAAAGAATCTTGGTTGTCTCTTGAGAGATCAGATTCTAACTCTCTTCTGTTTTGCCTCACAGGAAACCTGTCTCTAGCCTGAAGCTCTGGATGAGCTTAACCTCCCCAGGAGAGCCTAACCTGAAGATTCCTATGTGGATTCCCCTGCTGCTCTTAGTTAAGAGCTGGAAACTCTGATCAAGGTCTGCCATTCAAAGTCAGAAGCTAGACGCTGCAGCTGCTCTTGAACTCTGCTGAACAAACAGTCTCTGGACCCAACGGTTCCCTCTCTCTCTCAAAGAAGCCCGGATTCAGTCAAAGGTATAATCCTGAATTATCAAAGACTCATTACTCATCTGCCTGCCTTCTAATCAAACTATGCATCTCTGCAGACTTCAGTGAATTCAGCCCGGACAGTTCCAGACCCAGTACATTATCTTGTGTTTGTGAAACATTCAATAAACTCTGTTAAACTTTTACCCAGCCTCCGTTGTGTTGTTCTGCATGTGGGCTAAGAACCTTAAACCCATCATGACAGAATGAGGCAGAATGAGGAAATCGCTGGAAACTTGGAACTTCACCTGAAGAACAGAGCATCCGAATTTGACTGTTTTTCTCTGGCATTGGATTACAGCGGCGAGGTACGTTATCTTTTTACATGTGATAACTGCAGAATTTCAAGTCACAGAGGAACCAGAAGCCATGCAGTCAATTAAAGGGACAATCACTGCCATTGATTTGTTCACAGAGGTAAATGCATGTTTGACAAGTTAGGACTGAAATGGGACAAGCTGGCAGGTACAGTATGACAACAGACGGTTTTTCTAACATGATAAAATGTTGGACTTTTATAGAGAATGCAGGATAGAATTACTGAAATTAACCCTGATAAATTGCCATTTTTGCATTGTATTATACATCATGGAGTGTTGTGTAAATCAGTGTTAAAATGAGCCATGTTGTAACTAAAATACACACTGTTCCGTTCTTCTGTTGTTTATTTATTTGTGCTTATTTTCAGTAGTGTTTAGTGTATGAGATGCTATTAGATCTAATGATACTGTGTGATTATAGGCTAATAAAGGTACCACTGTATTTTAATCCTTGGTCTTGTGTGTTCATTTTATAAAATGAGGGATTTATCACTCAGACTGGATTCAATATTTTTAGGAATATGAGCATTTATTTGGTTGGTGATTAATAACTCTGCTCCAAATGTATTACAAGCAATTAAGCCGGGAAAAAAAAGATTCATGTTTCCTTGTATGTTGGCACAAAATAGATGTTTAAAACCCCTGTATGAAAACATCAGAAAGCAGTAATGAACGCCTCTTTCACACTTTTACACACAAACTCCCATTAATGTGCTTTCCCCACATTGCCACTAATCCTAACCTCCTTGGTGAAAGTGAAAAGTGAAAAGCTGTAATTGTCAAACTGGTTTTCAAGGGCTGTCGCGGCTGCTGGTTCTATTTCCAACCAAGTAATAGAACACCAGACTCCAATCATCTCATCCAGAGTGAGTTTCAGTGTTAACCCAATGACTTTGTGAGATGACTGAGGTCTGGTTTGCTACTGCTTGGTTGTAAATAGACCAAACAGTCACACAGCCCTTTCTGGAACCAGTTTGACACAGTGGTCTAAAGCCTCAAGGCCCAGTGTCCTGCAGCTTTTTTGTTTCTCTGCTTTTTCATACATCTAATGTGATTTCACTTCAGCAAATTCCTGTTTATCAGCCATCAATGAAAAGAAACTATGCTTTCAAAACATGCAGGAGAGTGGCCCTCCAGCTCTAGAGTTAGATATACCTAGAAATCATGACTTCCTCAGAGCCTTTTTATAACCAATACTTATACATGTCTTCATTGAGCAAATCAGGAATGATAGATTCTCTTTCTTGGGGACAGTGTGTGTCTTGGTGAGTTGAAAAGAAAAACAGACATTTCACAAGCAAATCTGATGCTGAAATTTATTCCTCCTCACCACAATTGACAACTTTCACCTTAAGAGTTCTCATGAGGCCTGAGGTGCTTTGTGATTAACTTTTATTTGACTAAAGGAAACTTGCATTCTTTGAATTTTACGATTTTCTTCACTGACTTCTCTGAAAGCTGCTTGTAGTCTGAGGATTCTTCAAGAATATGAACCCAAAATGTATACATTAGCAAAGTGTATTGCAGCATTTTATAAAGACTTTTATACAATGATCCATACAATGCAAGCATAAGTGTGCTTTAACATGAGTATAACAAATATAGCAGGCTTTAAAAAGCATTTAAAGACTTGAAACAGGTCATTTTTTACAAAAGAAGAGAGTTTTACATGTCAGGCGTATTTTACTAAGTGTAAACCCGTATGTAATTGGATTAAAAAGGGGCTGACAGGTGAGGAAATATATAGATAAAATAATACGTAAGACATTGGGAACCCTGCTCAGGTCAAACCTACTCTGTAGGATCTCAAAAAAGCACCCAAAGGAGAAATTGATCACAGAGGCCAGGTGAGGTGTGCAGGTGCTGAGGGCTTTCTGCCGGGTCTGTTTGGAGCCAGAAAAGCATACTTTCAAGATCCTTGCATATGTGTAGATGATCAGCGCAGCCAGACCTAGGAGCACGGTGTAAACATAGACCAGTCCATAGATGTTACTGGCTACTGCACCTCTGCACACCAACTTTGTGATATAATAATTGGCACAGTAAACTCTGTCAATGATGTTCCCACATAACTCAGAGGAGGCGTTCAGCGATATCATAACAATTACGTTAAGCAGAGGGAAAAACCATGTCAGGACAACCAGCCTGGTAACCATGTCCATCGACATCCATGCGTTATACTGTAGAGGGTGACAGATGGCAACATATCTGTCGTAAGACATCACGGCTAAGTTATAAAACTCCACGTTGCCGTACATATAGAGAATGAAGATCTGCAGGAAGCAGAGAGGAACAGAAATGGTGTGGTGATCAGAGAGGATTTGAACCAGCAGGAAAGGAAAGAAGGCTAAGCTGCCGTACAGTTCATTGACAAATAGGCTGCACAGAAACATGTACATAGGTTCATATAAGCTCCTGTTCACACAGATCACCACGATCAGCAGGATGTTAGAAGATACGGTGAGGATAAAAACACACATGATAATCACGAAAACGATATACTTTAACAGTCCAATATCAAAGTAAGCACTTAGAGTGATATATGAAAACTGTGAAAAATTCATCCCTTGTAGCACATTCAGATTCTATAAGTAGGTTATTAGAGACCATAAAAACAAACTATGTTGTAAATGCTGAGATCTATTTTCAAACCTATTTGTATTCCAGTGAAGGTAACATCCTTTAGATTCTAATCAATGTCTGGTTACACAACACAGCTGATATCGTGCAGCAGCCTTCACACTGCGACTCCTCACCCTGCTCTGCTGCTTTTAACCTGTTCTGTCCTGTGTTGAGGTTGTGCAAAAACACACACTGCTACACACTAGTTCTAATCAGTGAGGGGAAAAAATTACACTATATTAACAGCAATCAGTTTATGTTTTAAAACAGAGGTTTAAAACATAAACTGAGGGGCGTTGAGGAGGTATAGCCTCCCCTGAAAACTGAAAAATCGTTTTTTCTATTTTTCATTTTCATCATGCTTACCTGTCTGATATTTTGCTGCTTCGTATTAAAGGTCTGATAAGGAAATTGTTCGGTGGAGGGGGATGATGAAGGCTTCTGGGCCTCGGCAGGATGTGGACGGCCTAGGCTAAAGACAAAAGGGGAAGAATTCAGAACTGGAAGACATACGACTAATGTACAGTAACATGCATTTATGGCATGCTCTGGCACTTCCAAGCAGCAAAATAAACCCCAACCTGCTGAGACAAACACACAGTCTTCCGACCCTCTTTTAATCCGTCAGACGAAGGAGGCAACAGAAACACAATCGATGCAAAAACCATAGTTCATTTGGCTAGAAAGTTTGTTTAAGGAGGTATAAATTTAACTCTAATGCGGACTAAAAAAGCAAACTCAGGTCTGCTTCAAAATGTAGGTCCCTACTCGGTTGAATTGAACCCGAGTCTGCCTGTCGTTCATAGAGATGTGAATGCCAAGCAGACTGGAGACCGCTCCAAAAGCTGTAATAGCACTGACATTGTATAATAATGCAAAGTCTCAAAAGGATTTTGTTTTTATAAAGTTGGATTTGTTACTGTTTTATTATATTATTCCTAGCTGCTCTAACCTATTTACAATCGATCAAATGAAAAAAAAGAAAGAACACATATGAAACAATTTGACTGTATGATCTGGTGAACTGTAAAGTGCCTTGAGATGACATGTGTTGTGAATTGGAGCTATAGAAATAAACTGAATTGCATTGAATTGTACAATGGTCATTTGCACAAACGTTGACTGCAGGTGCCCATCCAGGGGGAGTGAAACCTGTAAAGTCAAGTCTTGATTAAATCAGCTGGTTTCTCAGAAAGAAAACATTTCAACATCTTCCTTGATGGTTTGACTGAAGTGAGGTGCCTGGAGACGTCATGTTTTGTGAATTGGTGCCGTAAAATAAACAATTGAATCAAACTGAATTCACAACTACACTCAATGGCAAAGCAGACTGGCCTTTTGCCCATTCTGGAGGAGTCCTGAATCAAGGCTCTGTCCAAGGCTGTCGATATGTCTATGAAAAGTTCTAAGGTGTCAAAAGTGCTAATGTTTATTACTCAAGTAGAAGTAGAAATCCTACTGTTTAAAGCACTTTTTGTAAAAGTCTAAAGGTCACGGATTATGGGGCCGCGGTCGGGATCTGGACCCACCTGCTACCTAATCTGGACCCAACCTGATTTGAAACATTTCTAAATTGCTGCAATGTCTAATTTCACTTGCGCTGTTTCTCCCGTTTGTACGGTAAAGCCCAAGGTAGCATCCGGCTCCAGGCTACACGTGATACAAATTAGCCAATGAGCTGCTGTCAGTCTGGGTTGTTGCTGCTGCTACTTTTAGACACAGCAGGCAAACCTGTAGCAAGCCGGTTGATGGGAAAGAAGGAGAAGACGAGAAAAAAAGTAAAAGAAAGTGTGCACTCCTGGAAGAACTGTGGGGAACTAGTGATAGAAAAGTGAAACTTCATGCTCAAAGATGACCCTGCGCTTTTAGAGTATGTTTGGCTCAACCTGCTCCTGTGAAGCAGGATTCTCCACCATGAACAGAATCAAAAGTAAATATGGATCCAGGCTCAAAATGAGCTCCTTGATATGTGCTTTAGAATGGCTTTGTCTCCATTCAAACCCAGGTTTAAAGCCTTGCAGGGCAGCATAAAGCCCACTGCGAACATTAAGACAGAAAAAAAAAATACAAAAGGTAACAGTCAGTTCAGGTGTTTTATAAAATATGTGAATCAGGAAATTGTCTATATAGCAAACTGAATGGTTGTTGTTCTCTACTTCAAAAAACACTTTAGATTTTAAAATGGAATTTTTTTCTTTTTTTGTTCATATTTTTTATCTAAAAGGTCAATGTATAACATGGATAAACACCTCATTTTATTTCAGTGTTAAATTTTCTTTAAAGTAACAGATTATATTTAAAAATGTCTCCGGACCTTTAGTGGTTGTTGATTTTCTTTTGCTCACTCAACCATTGGTAACTCTAACTTAAAAGCATTTCCTAATATTCCCCATAAAAGAAAACACTTTAATTAAATTACTGGACCTAACTTAGCAGTACTTCAACAGACAAGGAAGCACATTAGTCATCTGTATCAAAATATTTATTTGATACTGTTGCAACAACTTCCAAAAGCATATCTAACAAATTCAGGAACAACTTTTTATCGCAGACTTGGAAGAAAACACTGTGTTCTTTGAAATTGAGAAAAAAAAATGATTTGTTCACAAAATGCAAAGAAAAGTTTTGGGAAGAAAATCTCCTTGTGCTTGATGCTGATGGTAAATTTTTAACAATCTGATGTTTCAGTTGTTTGCAGCTGTTACATGTTCTGTTGCTCTCCTTCAGGAAGGCCTTAGTCTCTATTTTACCTACTGTACATCGTTCTTGTGCGTTTCCTTCACATAATGACGTCTGTGAGGCTGTCCAGTTTAGTGGAGCATTCCTAAGTTTCTACTATAACTTTAGTGTTGCTATTGTTGTGAAAGGAAAGTACTCCTATTTACTGTGTTTAGATCGACCCCAGGTCTTTCTGAAACTCTCTGACTGAAGTCAGATGTGTAGAACTAGTCTATAATTGAGACTAGCAGTGTGTTATTTTGAAGGTCTTGCCCTCCTGTGCTTACTTTACTTGTTTTATGTAGCACTTGTTTTACATGTTTGAACTCTTATGCTATATGTTTATCTGCTAATTTGAGGACATGTTTGTGCAGATGTGTTGAATCCCTGGGTTCTTCTGTGTTGTGAATAACTTCTTATATTCACTTCCCAGCCAGCTGGGACGCCATATTGTGTTGTGATACTTTAGGATGCTTATTGCCCTCCCCAGTAGGGGTGGCAAATATCTTTTTTAATCAGATATTATTCGGACTTTCATATGCTATGAACACATGCCCTATTAGCTGTGTGTTAGAACTATAAATGAAAGAGTGATTTGAGCACTAATCATGGTCAAACAGTTAATTCTGAACATACATGGAATAAATTCACCACAACTTCTGTTCAAAATATAAGAGTTTATTAACAAAAATCATTCAGCTCCAAGTCAGACATATTCCAGTTAAAAACTCTTGACTAAAACTAGAGAAACTTAACTAAACTAAGCTACTATGTACAAAGAAGGAAAAACATGGTTGAAAACCATATTACAGTTTAAAGGAATAGTACACTTTCGCCTGGTTTGGTCTGCTGCCTCGTGACTGCGTGAGCAGCGCGTAATGCGCTTTCAGGAAATCCCTATACATTCACTGTTTATGCTCTAAAAACATTCTTAAATGATTTCGTTTCGAGTAAATTCTGGATGCTACCACCTCAGGACACTTGGAATACATTGGACTCCAGCAGTATGGAGGAATATTGACACGTTTTTGTGGACTTTTATAGGACATTCAAATAATGGAGGTCACCATAGACTTCCATTATTTGAATGTCAGCAGACAGCAGAAAGCCTCCCAGATCTCCGTGCGTGCATTTGAGATATCAAGAGGTAAATTAAGTAGTGTTGTTATTTCAGCATGTAAGTAAGTGGAGTAGAAAATGAAGGCTAATCATGTTTTGGGTGTACTATTCCTTTAAGATGATCCTGTAGCATCTCTATTAGTTTTAACTGGAACCCTAACAATGATCAAATTAGCTCTGGAAGAATTTAGAGAAATTTGAATGTTTTTAGACCAATTCACAATTCAAATCCATGAGGTGTATAAAACATTATTATGGCCAAATAATGTTTTATTGAATGATTTATTTACTCAATCAAGAACCAATAACCTTTAGTCAAATGATTCTTGCACCTCTTTTGAAATAGCTAGCAGCTTAATAGATCATCAGGATTTCAGGATTTAAATGACTCTTGGTCATACTTGGTAATGGAAATGTAATGAGCATCTGAGGAACACATGAACACTAATCTTGTAAATCAGTGTTTTAAACCCTTAGTGAAATAAAGCTTGTACCAGCTTCAACATCAGCTCAAAATACATTACTGTAGCATAGTGTACCATGTAATCCAACCAGGTAGCTTTGTCTTTACTCATCGGTAAACACATGAAATGATCAAAATCATCAAAAATACATATCGTTTAACTAGATTCTGCAACCCTTACTGTGCCAGACCAGCAAACCTACTCTCCATGTCCATTTTCAAAGGTTTGAGTTTTCCCCAGCGCTGCAGTTTAGCAGGGCAGGTTCTCAGCAAAGGGTGGGGGTTGTCCTTTGTCCCATGCCGCTCACGCCTACAGGAAAAGGCAGCTTTAGCTGGCTTTTACCTCTAGTCCGCTCTCTGTAAGTTCTGAAAATCAGAGAAATGTGTTGCAAACGGCCCGTTTAGCAAACGCAGTTCAGTTATGGAATTTCAATCATCACGATTGAGCCTTGTTCATCTCTGGAGATCTGGGCCTGAGCGCAGGGGCGTAGCGTTTGCATAGGGACCATAGGGACATGTCCCTACCAAAATTTTGCAGAATCACCCTAATTTGTCCCTTACCAATAATTGGATGTGAACAACATGTTTATAATTTACAGCAGTAGCTATTTCAGCAGTGGCTTTTTCCTCTCGCAGCTCCTCTGCCTGAAGTCTCCTGCACACCTTCACGTAGCAGCGCAAGATGGACCTATGCTGTAGCTGTTTAACTCAACTCTCATTGGTTGTTCTGCCTTAAGTTCCTTCTCTCTCTCTGATTGGCTGTTTTAGTCCGCATGTGCTTGGAGCACAACGTTTGAAAATTTATTCACACTACGAAAATGCTTGGCGGTTACTACAATTAATATTAAGCTACAAAACTAGTCCCAATAAAAAAAAAGAATATCATGTGCACTCAAAAACAAAAACCTTTTTTTTTTTCTTTTATAAAAACGAAATATTCTGAGTCAGCCAGGAGTTCTGAAGACTGCTGGAAAAATGGGCAAATAAAGGCTGTAAGCCATCAACATTTCTGATTCTTAGCCACAGCCAACTAAAAAAAGAAAATGTGAGGGTTTCCTTTTTACCGATATTTAGTTGATATTACTGTTTTCATTTTTTTGTTTTTATTTTTACAATTTTGATATAATAACTGATCTAAGTGGGTTGCTCTGTGGGGAAAGGCACATTTTACATTTATATTACTGTATGTTTTAAAGTCTCTATACTCCAGTTAATGATGAATCACTCACTAAATTAGTTGACGATTATTGAAATAATCAATTAATATGATTCATTTTTTTCAGCCCCAGATGAAATACATGAAATGGGCTACACAGAGTAACTACAGCCCAGATGTTCAACTTTTATAGTGAAGTTAATATTTTAATGAATGTATTATTTTGCTTGATACAGAGAGAGAATAGTAGGTACAAATATTAGAGTGGGGTTTAACTCTGCACAATTCTATATCTTCAAAAGAAAATACTGTATTTACCTTCTCTCTTAGTCGTTCAAATGAAACTGTTTTCAAAGTGGAAAACAGTCCTAATTCCACATTCATCAGAGCCACTGATACTTCAAACATTGATAAACAGCATCTAATGAGTGTAGAGCTTATAACATTTTTATTAATGGAGCAAAATGTTGCTTTTCTCTTTTAACAATGAATTCCTCTTATCAGTACGGATGCTCACATCGAGCATAAAAAAGGGCATATTGCATAGCACCAATGACACCAGACCAATAGTGTCCCTACCAAAGTTCAAATCAAACCTACGCCCTTGTTTGAACGAGGTTTCCATTCATGGTATACTCTTCCAGTACTAATCCCCGGGGAGCTTCACAGAAAGAGAGACATCTCCTTTGCTATTTTTTTTTTTTACTGTTCCCAGCTCCATGGGGGGCCAAGGCACACCTCTGCAGGAGGGGTCCCGTGTAGCCAGTTTGCTGAAAGGGGGTTGCAGAGCAGAGAGGGAGGTCTCACAGCTGTTTTAAAACTGCATCCTTCTTCTCCAGTGATCATGTTAAAGGAATAGCATTAAAATGATATAGCTCTTCATTTCCATTGTTTCATGGATGGGTCACTTCTGGAGCATATTATGGCCTGCATTGGAAGATTTCGCTGCATGACACTGGCCGTATCATTCAAATTATGGTGTCTATGCTGTCACAAAATCGGCGTTCGCTGTTTTTCAAATGCCTACTAAACGCACATTATTCTTATTTACCGTCTGGTCATATCTGCACCGATATGCGGCGATTTCTTACCGAAACCGCTAACGTTGCAGTTACAACAGCAGTATAGTGTTCAATGCGTTTGTTCCGAGTACACGGTAACCGCCGTAATCAAAACCAGATGAAAGTGCGCATTCAGCCGCCTGTTCTGCCGACATAATGCAAAGCTGTGGTAGAAGAAGAAATGTGCTGCTTACCTGTGCAAAGAAAGCTAAACAACGAAAGAAAATGTCTGAGGACTTCATTGTTGAGGAAGAGCATGAGTTCTTTGCCGAAAGGTGAAATGACTGGCCTGGTTTGTCTGCCACGCAAGTTTCCATAAGACTCACAAGGGAACGCTTTCAGGAAATCCTATATACACTACTGTTTTATGCTCTAAAAACATTCTAAATGACTTCTTTTTCGAGTAAGAAAATTATGGATGCTACCCACTCAGGACACTTGGAATACATTGACCGAGACAGTATGGAGGAATATTGACACATTTTTGTGGACCCTTTTATGGACCTTTCTGCCTCGGGGCTTACCATAGACCTCCATTATTTGAATGTCAGCAGTATCAGCAAAAAGCCTCCCAGATCTCCAGATGCATTTGAGATGTCAAAAGTACTCCAGAGTGTTGTTCAGCATCGGGGTGAGTAGAAAAATGAAGGCTAATCATGTTTGCGTACTATTCCTTTAAAATGAAACATGAACATTGGTTCTTAAATGTCCAAAATTATTATCATGGTTTATGGTAACAACATCTGTAACTTCATACTACTGGAAAATAAGAAATATGTCACATAAGAGCAGCTACCTGATGAATTTAGTGTAATCCTGTTTTAATGATTTCTGCAAAAACACAGGCAGATAAAAAAAAAAAAAAAAGGTAAACAAGTGGGAATAATAAGAAAAAGCCTTGATATAACGGATTAATTAACATATGGCACCATCAAGTTTTTATTTTTTTATTTTGTTAGGTGAAAAAATGAATGATGATGACTTTATGAAGGAGCTGAGAAATCTGTGAACCAAGAAAATTGTTGCACAGCACCGTGTCTCTGCGGAGGTTCCAGCCTCCAGATGCAACAGACAGAAAGTATAAAGATGAAGCATCAGTGATTCATCAGGTATAGAATATCTCTCTGTTCAAACATGCTTCTCTGCTACCAGCAGATCTTCCTGTTTGACTTCACCTGCTAAGGTTCTGTAGAGTTTTTTCTCTAAATTCTTCTCTCATTGTTGATGTTTCAGGATTCCTTTTACAGCCAAACAACGTTTGCCTAAATGTTCTCCTGATTCTGCTGATTTCTTTGTTTTCCTTTTTATATGCAGGGATGTGTTTGAGGCTGGTGACTTGATATGAGAAAGAAGGTTGTGTCTTTATTCTGATTCAAATGTTTCTTTTTATTTCTCTTCCTGATATTTAAAACTTTACAGACATTAAAGCAATTCTTTTAATTTCCACCTCAGCAGGTGATGGTTAAGTATCGACCCCCTCTTTGCTAAACAGCTTCAATCAATTTTTAAGCAAAACAAAATAAAAGAAGTGTAAAAACTGTTCTTTTCCTAAAAAGAACCAGAGAAGCTTCCTCCGTTTCCAAGCTGATTTCCTGCTTTTATTGTGACATAAATATTATGGAATCTATTGTGTTTTCCGCTGCTAAGCTTTTAATTACTTCACTGCATAAAAAATCTATAAGTAAGTAAAGCCAATAAGTAAAAATATCTTAAATTAAGTGTATTTAGCCTTAATTTGAGTGGGTAAACAAGATGATTTACTAATGGAATGAGTATTTTTACTTTTACAATAAGGTAATTAGATAATATGCACTTGAGATAAGACAATGCAATTGTTTTTTATTTTAAATGTAAATTGTCTTGTTCAATATGCAAAGTGTCTCATTTACCTCCTCATTTCAGGAACAAATGCACTTATTTTAAGAGAAAATTACTTAGATAGCATCTTCAATTGATATTTTTTTACTGATCTTGCTGTCTGATTTAAAAACATCCCCAGTAGATAAATATGTATCATTTTCATGCAAATTTCCTTTGAATTTTTACTTTACCATTTTAATATGAAGAAACAACAGGTTGTTTTTATAGGACATTCTACAGACAGGTTGCTTTGACATAAACTGACATCTCAGAAGCCCAAATTTACTCCAAGCTGCTGAGGCTGTCTCTCCTTGCTACTCGTTCTGAATCACGTTAATGGTTTCACTGAAAACACATTTTGGATTTTTTAGAGACTGTCACTTGATTCTCACAAAAATCCTTCATACAGAAAAAAACAGCAATCTCTTCTCATGTTTTTTTTTTTGTTTTTTTTTTTTAAGATTGCAGACTGTAATTTATAATGGTTTAGGAGGATGAAGTTATTGTTTACTTCAGAAAATGGCAGCTGTTCCTGATTTATTAGCTGTAAAGCTTCCTTTTTCTATGGGGCTACCAGTATGTTTCCTAAAGGGAAACATCTATTTCATTCATCTCCAACTGTTACTGCGTGTTTGCTAGTCTGAATTCTTTTCTCTTATTTATTCAATCTGAAATCCAAGAAATATAAACATACTTTTATGAGTTTTCCGTTGTATTTAATAGCAGATGATAATTCCCTGTCTTTTAAGGTTAATTGAAGTTGTGCTAAATTTTAAAGGTTGTTTTATTTGACCTTTTGTTGCAGGCTGGCTGACTTAAAGCTTAAAACTGGTAGATTTTAGAAGAAAGAGAAGATGCAGAACGTCTCCTCACACCAGCAGTTTATCCTCAATGGTTTTGAAGGACTCGGGGAACTGAGGCCGGTCCTCTTCATCCCGTTCTTCCTCATGTTCATCGTGGCTCTGCTGGCTAACACCCTGCTGATCTATGTGGTCATTTCTCAGAGGAGCCTTCATCAACCAATGAGCATCCTTATTGCCGGCATGGCTTCTGTTGAACTCTGCCTCCCAGTATTCTTTGTTCCCAACATGCTGCTGAGCTTCCTGTTTGACTGGAAGGGAATCTCTCTGATTGGCTGCCTGGTTCAGATGCAGTTTATTCACTTCTTTGGAGCTTTTCAAACCACCTTCCTGGTATGGATGGCTGTGGATCGGTACTTTGCCATTTGCACGCCACTCTACTACCATGAGGTAATGGCGCTGCAGAGATTCCTGAAGTTTATCATCCCGCTTGCTGTCAGAAATATGCTCCTCATCACTCTGTTTGTGGGCCTGGCAGGAAAGCTTTCGTTCTGCAGAAACGTGATGAACCACTGTTTCTGTGAGCACATGGCCTTGGTGGAGATGGCGTGTGGAAGCACCGCCATTAACAGTCTGGCTGGACTAATGGCTATTTTCTTCATTCCTGTTTTAGACTTCTTTGTGATCATTGCATCTTACATTGTTATATTCACCTCTGTGTTGAGATCCAGCAGTTCTGGTGTGAAAGCGCTGCACACCTGCATCACACACATCATTGTCCTCACGTTTAGTCTGAGTTTAGCTCTCATTGCCTTCCTTTCATATAGAGTTAAAAGCGGACTTCCTGAAGCCATCCGGGTTTTCTTCAGCACCATGTACCTGTTGTTTCCAAGCTGCTTCAACCCGATCATCTACGGCATCAGAACCGCTGAGATTAGACAGCACATGTTGAAAACACTGACACACTGGACACAGTTAGTCCAGGTTATGCCATACCATTAGGGTATTAACTTCCAAATGCAAATGGGAGGGGAGGCAGAAATTAGTTAACTTTTTTTCAGACAGATTTAAGATGAGAAATGCAAAGGCTACAGCTTGGTTTCAACATTTAGCTTTTGGATTTTGGCCTTAGAAGTCATTTTTCCAAAGTTATCTTAAACATTTTTTTTTTTATTTATTTAATTGATTTTTTTACAGTGTCCTGTCTCAGCAATGTGGCAATGCAAGAATTATTGTCTTGATGCCAAAAGAGCCCAACAGATTTTATTTTCACAACAAGTGTAGCAGTAGGGCTATTGCTATATTGCTCCACTCTGTTTCATGCACCTTATATAAGTTGCTTTATTATATAATTATGCAGGGAGTTTTATAGCTTATATGGACACTGCAATGTAAATAGAACAGAGGAGGAAAAACAGAAGAAGAAAAAAAAAAGATGAAAGAAAGAGGAGATAGAAAGGAGACAATGACAAAACATGTTCAGACTGCTTCATCACCTGCAACGAGATGCAAAAAGAACAGCACAACCGAAGGAAATTATAATGGATCTTAAGGTTTGAGCATATTGAAACAAATTTGTTTGCAAAAGCAGAGCATATCTTCATATGAGGTGCAAAGCGATTTGTAATTTATCATGCAGCCTGTGCAAAGTGTTTTTCATGTATGTCTTTATAAAGATGCAGATTTGTATTCTATTAATTAAACCCAGCAAACTAAATGCTTACCACCCACAAAGCAATATCTCACCTAGAAATATATTTAGTCATTCTGGCCACAAAATGAGGCACTGCTACAATGACAGACAATGAAGATAGAGTCCTTGTAAATACATTTGGACTTTGAAAGATGACAATAGTAGCACAATATCAGTGAGGAAAAAGATGTCTGTGCAGGCCGACTCAGATTAATGATGCAGAAAGGATGCAAAGGATGCAATTAAAAAAAACTGCTTCAAGGTAGTGTAGTTTAGTCATTTCATTCAGATGCATAGCCCAAGGGAAACATATAAGATGCAGGACAATGGTGCTTGAGTAATTTGGGTGAGGCAGCTCTTGAGAGAAGTTGGCGAAGGTAAACTCAATCCAGTTTTTCAGTTCCATTTATTTGAATAGCACCAATTCACAACACACATCATCTCAAGGCAGCTTAAAGAGACAATTCAATCAGATCATACAGTCAAATGGGTCCAGATATTTTGATCCGAGGAAAACCAGCTAATTACATTGACTGATTGACTTGACAGCATACAGGCTCAGAGGAATCATTCTTCTGCTGAGGCAGACTAGGGCTCAAGGAGATGGAAGGAGATTGAATTCAATTCAAATTCAATTCAGTTTTTTATATAGCACCAATTCACAACATGTCATATCAAGGCACTTTATAATTCACCAGATCATACATTCAAATTGATTAAAGGGGTTTTCTTCTAAGGAAAACCAGTTAATTGCACTCGACTCATTGACTTCGAATGTATGCTTTATCTGCCGAGGCCTTCCACTTCTGGGTTCCAGGAGACAGAAGCAGAGATAAAAAGCAGCTGGCGCTGTAAAGGCGGCCCCATCCGGGAAATACACAGCCAGGCAGACGAGCTTTTGTTCTGAGCCAGCTCCCATGCCAGAGGATGAAGAGAGCACATCCAGCCAGTCACAGTCAGAGAAACAGAAATGGACCACACTGGAAAAATGTGCCAGTGTCCAATATCTATAAGCAAAGGTGTTGATTGCAGCATCACAGCTGATATTTCTCTCGAGGATGGAGTCACAGCCAAACAGGAACAGCCCAGATGGAAGCTATGAATGAGAAAAAAGAAAAGCAGAGAGCAGAGCGTTAGAGATTGAATTTACAAGATTCTGCAGAGATTGGGAGAATAGAGATGCGAATGAAGCGAGAATGATGAATTAGGGGTCCCTATGTCCCTCCGTTACAGTCTAAGCCTGCATAGTAAAGAGATAACTATAGAGATGCTCAGGATAACCCGAGCCTCTCTAACTACTATACGTTTTATCAAAAAGGAAAGTTTTAAGCCAAAACCTTAAAAATAGACAGGGTGTGTCTGCCTTAGGGACTAAAACTCATTTCGGCCGCTGTATTTACGATCTTGGCCTTTCAGTCACCTACCCAGATCTGATGGCCATAAGTGAGGGTGAGAAATCGAAAGCTCGATCAAGTAAATCCCGAAAGCTTTGCCCCGACTCAGCTCCCTCTTCACCACAACAGTCCAATACAGCGGCGGCATCAGTGCCAGCACAGCTGCTCAATCCTCACTCTCCAGCAGGTCCCTGACTGCCAGCTGTCCCATGGGGAGCTTTGTGTCATATTTTAAAAAACTTTAATATATATATATACTCATCCGATTGAAAAAGATATATATATTTTTTTCTACATAATGATAACTATCAAATGAAATGGCCCCCTGTTTTTTTTATACTGTATGCAGGATAGCTGGAGTGCAATGGGTAGCCTACAGCAGCTTGTATTAAACTACGTTTAAAAATAAAAATAAACTTAAGTTAAATTTTTATATCCATATTACAAATTAAGCAACCATTAAAAAGACCATTAATCTATAAATCTGGATCATTCTCATGAACAGCTTGAAGTACAGCGTCACACCGAAAACACATGTTTTTGTCATTACAGGTATAGATGAATGAAAAATAAGCTCTCAGGGTGAGCATAAAAATAATCCGTCCTATAATAAAGTTATAGTAGTGAGCCTAATATATATATATATATATATATATATACTCTATATATACTATATATAGCAGCAGCAGCAGCAGCATATATATATGCTGCTATATATATAAAGCGCATAACCAACCTGGCTGGTCCCAGCAAGTGCTGTTGCCTAAGGTTGCTATATATATACCCACAAATCCCAAACCTGTTTTCTATTCTTCTGTGTACATACAGTAGATACAGTTGTGTGTTTTGTTTCAAATAAGCTGTTATTATTATGGCAGGATAAAAGACGGATATAAAAGATTGAAAATTAAGAAATATTCAACTTTTTCACGTTCTAATAATTTTTCTTTTTTAGAAATTTTACAATAAAGATTACATTGAAAAATGTAAATGATACTCCTGCGTATGGACAGGCAACCTGTCCAGGGTGCAGCCCGCGGCTCGCCCATTGACTGCTGGAGATAGGCACCAGCATCTCCCTCAAGGCCCCACTCCCTCAAAGTACATGTTATTCATATTCATAGAGCCCTAAATTCCTGGTGGCGCCCCTCAGCTGACTTCTGCCTGCTCTCTGTTTTACTCTTCTAAGTAGATTTCCCTCTGTTCTCTTTAACTGTTCTTTCCATTAGTGTTCCTATTTTCCTCCACTCTCATTCAATCCTCCTATTATCAGTCACACCAGTTTGTGTGGGTTGTGTTTTTGTTTGTTTTCCTTCCACCACCAGGTGGCGCATGGTTCTCGTTGGCCTTCTCACATACCTGCGGATGGTTGCCTCATTAACGGAGTGTTCTTAAGCTGCTGACTTCCACTACCTCGACGCCAGAGTTTTTGCTAGTTTTGGGTACTCTAGCCAAGCTGAGTTTTCCTGAGTCAAACTGAGTTTTTTGTCACCTGAGTCTTAACCTTGTTGTTTTTTTTGTCTTTGCCTCTCGGCAGGAAGTCATCCTGCAAACTGGATGTTTTGGACCTTCTCCCCCTGAAAGGATTGCTTGTCCAAACCTGTCTGAGCTTGACGCTCAGACAGGTTTGGATCAACTTTTCCCCAAGGATTGTTTGGGCTTCACACTGAGCAGGGATTCATCTCCACAAGAAACCCCTCAAGTACCATAGGGAAATCTAGAGTGGCTTAGTCAGCTCCTCCGTTCCTCAAGGAAACACCTCAACCTGGGTAAACCCTGTCCAGCCCTCCAACGAGCAAGTCTATTACTGGAACAACCCACAACGACTGGATTCAAAGAAAGAAACCTTTTCTGGAAACATGAGTCCTGTTGCCTTTATTCCCTTTTACAATCGAAACACAAATTTCCCTCTGAGCCTGAACTAACCGCAGGATCTTCCCCTTCACTTTTCAGTCCCGGTTCGCCATTGTTCAGAGCAGCACTGGACCCTTCTCTACCAGTTCATAATAAAACTGTTAAACCTTCCCCTGGTCTCTCTGCTTAGTTTTCTACATGTGGGTCAGATCTTTGGATAAAATCATGACAAAAACAGAGACATAATACAATCAAAACCGCTTTCAAACACATATAATGTCTCCCTATCTCACATGACTAAATAGCAAAAAGGATAATTATCACAATATTTTGAGCTACAAGTAACAACAACCTAATAAATAAACATTAAACACGTGTTTATCTCTTCCTCCATCATTCTCACATCATTTAGTTCTTGTCTCATTCAGTTTTCCTTTTACTGAATAATTTGAATGGTACCAATGACCACTGTTTAACATCTGCTTGCTGTAGATCATCTATATTGCTAATCCAGTGCACATTACCTCACAACAGCTGAGTTAATGAACTGGAGATTATAAAAGACTCATTGAAAACCTCTTATGTTAACTGATTTTGTTTACTGACTTGGATAGACAGAGACAAATATTTCCCTTGTGATTATTGGTTGATAACTCTGCTTGATATAAACCAAGTAATTCAACTGAATTCAGTTTATTTTTATCTTTCTAAAAGATGACATCATACACCGCCATTTCAAAGTACATAGCAACATAAAAAAATATAACGGATGTCTGGGGTGTGATGCGATCCGCCTACGTTAGTGAATGCTGGCGTGAATATAAATAATACATTATGAACAGTTTAGTTTGTGCCTTCAAGTCGTTGCCCATAGGAAGACGTTACTTGGATATAACCTAACGTAGCATCTTCAGAACGGCTCCAAATGACACAAAACTCATATGGGTGAGTAGAACATGATGTAATAACGTAAAATCAAGGGGCTAATGTAACTTTAATGAAGTTTGAAGGTGCCTCACCTCTCCAAAACAGAGGTTAACAGAGGTTACAGGTCTCACAAAGTTAGGGAAAGAATTAAAAAGTAAAAAATATAGGTTATTGATGATTTTTGATAATTTCATGAACTGCTGTGTAAAGCAAGCTAACAAGAAGCCAGTGGTGACTAAATGGTAACCCCTGTTGACATATCCTGAGCTGTTTCTTATAAAGTTAAAACTTTAATTCACCAAGATTTTAAACGATAATAAAACATTTATGTTTCTTCATATGCTCATTACATTTGATTGCCGAAATGTAACCAAAGATTCCTTCTTAAATGAGCCCCCCTCATGTCTCCTGGCTACTACTCAAGCTACACTACTGTAAGAATTCCCTTAGGAACAATCACAGAAGCTTAAGATTAGATTAATTACAATGTCATTGATTTCTCATTAAAAATATTTTAATATTATGTTATTCTACTAAATAATGTCATATTTAGCTCCTGGATTTGCATTATGAATTGGTTTGATAATATTCAAATTGCTCTAAAATAGTCAAAAGCTAATTTGACCTCATTCTACCCCTGTAGATAAAATTTGGCCTCAAACATAAAATTCATGCCAAACTGTAATATCAGTGCGTCTTTTTATTGTTATGGTTTTCAACAAATTTTGTTTTGTCAGTGTGTTCAAAATGACAGTAAAGTTTGTCTAACTGTCTTTCACTCCTTCTCTGTAAGCATAGTAGAATAGTTTTATTGAGTTTCACTTGTTTCATCAAAGCTTTTAACTGAAAGATGTTTATTTAATATATGTTTTTATAATAAATTATTATATTTTGAATGGAAAAAAGGCAGAGGTGGCACCATAAAGTGAAGCAGAAGTGTTGCTGGCAATAGCACTGTGGTTGGTCTCATAATGAACAATGATCAGACTTTTTAGAGAGAAGAGGTTAACTATCTGACATAGTGGTGATGCAAAAAAAATCTTATCCTGAATTACAGGAGGCCAATAAGGACTGAGCATGCTCCTCTCTGCATAAAGGGAGATGTGATAAATAATAAAGTTCCGGGGCATCGACATCTCTGACCTTTCTTGGACCGAGAACCTCTCCCAACCAGTGAAGAAGGACAAATTGCAATTCTTTGTAAGAAAGTCAAATTTTCAAGACAAACTAAGCATTTGTGGGGAAGACAATACAGGAGATTACCATCTGCCATTTGGATTTGGTTTATGTTGCTTGAGTCCAGAAAAGGATGCATTGACACAGATCAAACCCCACCTGGGGAATGAGTTGTTTGTTCTCCATCACAAAAATGATTCCGGAACATTACATCCTCAACAAGTAGGATTAACAAAGAGCTTCTTTCCAAAAACTTAAAAAGCAATGGTCCACCCATAGATTAATTTTTTTTTTATTTAATTACCAATATCCATTCATAGGCTGCTTTAGTACAAACTGAACTTTATGTAAATACACCATGCTACATCCTCATGTCCATGTTAATGCTTCTCCTTAAAGATGTTTTTGACATACTTTTCCACCTGATGTTCCTTATAGTTTTTAGGTGTGCTTTTAATTATTTTTTTTTTATTTTCTATTGTGAATTTTGAGCCAGATGTCTTAACAAAAATTTTATTTTCAGTCAAATATGACGATAAGAATCATTGATATAAAGAGTGAAAATGCAGAATCCCAGCAGCAGTTAGTTTAACATTTAAAAATATTTTTACAGATTTTAATTTTTTAGCTTACCTTATTTTTTATTTTACTCACCATGAAATGAAAAGATTAACAGACATAAACAAATGTAATTATACACAATCTCTGCACATTTAGGTTTTTTTCAATTCATTAATTGTGTACGTTGAACTGAAAACAGAGTAATTATTATAGTTTCGATTTCGCATACTAAGGGTTAAAGAAGCACAATTTATTTTACAGATTTTTATTCTACAGAAGTAGTTTATCATCAATTGACTTCACAGAACATTTTCTTACACTCATTTCTTATTTTTTTAAGCCTCACCCCATACATAATGGGATTCAGAAGAGATTGAAGTATCACAAAATACAGAGACAAAACAATCTGCAACCACACTGGTGCATCAACCATATCAAACCTGCTCTGAAGTGTTTCAAATAAACAGCCGAAGGAAAAGTTGAGGAGTGAAGCCAGCTGAGGCATGCAGGTGTTGATGGCTTTCTGTCTCATCCGTTTGGAGCCGTATATAACAACTGTGAGAATTTTAGTGTAAGAATAAAGGATGGGCAGCAGTGGGACCAAGATTGTGAGGACGGAACCGAACAGTCCGTAAATGTTGTTTACTATGGGGTCAGAACATGCCAACCTAACCACCAGGTAGTTGCGACAATATGTGCTGTTTAACACATTTCCACACAAAGTTAAATGAACAGTTAATAATAAAGTGATGAAAACTTTCACAAAAGAGTATAACCAGATCAAAAAAATAAAAAACATGACTTTGTAGTGTGACAGTATTACATGATACTGGAGAGGACAACAAATAGCGAGGTATCTGTCATAAGACATGAAAGCTAAATTACAAAACTCTATGTTTACAAATGAGAAGAGGCAGAATATCTGCAGGAAGCAAAGCGGAGCAGAAACAGTGTGAACATCTGAGAGGATCTGTGCCAGCAGAAAAGGAAACAAGCCTGAGCTTCCATAAACTTCATTTACAAACAGGCTGCAGAGAAACATATACATAGGTTCATGTAAGCTCCTGTTCACAGAGATCACCACAATCATCAAGGTGTTGACAGATAGAATTACAATGTATAATACTGAAGTTAACATGAAGTACAAATCACACTTAATCTTCCAACATCCATATAAGCTCCAAGAATGAAATAAGTCAGAGGTGAAGGTGGAGTTCAGCATGTTTTCGTTCAATGAAAGCAACATCCAAGCTCAATTAAAGTTAAAACACCTAACACCTAGACAATGACGCACCTAATGGATACACAGTGTTACATCACTCCATTATCATCTTGATCTCACCCCTGCATCAGTGGTTATGAATGTCAGCTTGCTCTTTACTGCTGCAGTTCAGCTACTGACTTTTAGGATGCGGGTCTTTATTCCCTCCCTCACTGAACAAGATCAATAAATCTCATCACATCATCTAACTGCCGTTTGGTTTGATTTCAAGCTGAACAGGGGTAGTCCCTAACCATCCCAATTTATTTTGAAATGAATAAAGAAAACATATAACTGCTGTATGGTTTGCTACAATAGGCTTAAAGTGAAGGTAAACTGATCATAAGTCTAAAAGAATCATCTGTACTATTAGCAAATCTGGCAAGTTGGAGCAACATTTAAGTAGGTTTGTTTTAACAGGATGTTTCCATATGTTCATAGATGTAAAGCAGGTTAGAGTCCATAGTTTAGCATGTTTCATCAATTGCATGCCATATGTTAGCAGAATAACAATAACATATCTGACGTATCTACTAAATCTACAATTGTGAGTATATTCCGTCTATGTCTCTAGCCTACTAGAGCCCCATTTACACTACCCTTCAAATTAATTTGACCAGATTTCTGAAATCAAATCTGGGGACATTTCTTGCTTGTGGTGGTAAAAATCAATACATCTTATCGAGATGAAATTAGGAAAGGGGGGACAGTAATGGTTTCATATATTTTTACATATTTATTAATATTTAAACAACAAAAATCAAGTGTAAAAGCCAGGAATGTGTGACTCTCCTTCCAAGCGGTTTGAAGTATATCCTAAGATTAATAACATGAATAGTGTTATTAGTAGAAAACTAGAACATGTCTCTGGGTTGGGGCAGAAGTGTGGTGGGGGTGGGGCGAGGAGGGGTCAAGGGTCATTAGCAGGGCTTTTCCAATTACAATCGAGACCCAAGAGCTCATGTCACTCTCCTCTAAGGGGAGAGTGACATGAGGAAAAGAAATTTAGAAAAGTAAAATACAAACATTTTATTCTATGCCTGTGGCTGTTGGAGACAGAGTTTCCCCACCTCTTCAGAAAAAGTGCAACAAATACTTATTCTGTGTTTACATCTACTGTACATACCTATAAAAATATTTTTTTTTCTTCATTAACATAAAAACAAGTAGTAGTCAAACCTGCAGGTAAAGGTTCATATATGTTTTCTTACTGTATCACCTAGCCCGCATCAGGGCCTGCAATGTGTCTCAAAAGTAGCAGGTTCGACACACCTGCACTAACCTGGGTATACACAGCCACTCTGTGTTCCACAATGCTACTTTGCACACTACATCACCTCAATATATTGATTTATCCGCTCAAATCAGCAGCCAGCGGCTTTATCCGCCCAGACTTTATTATTTTGTATTAACGCCACATTTTAAATGTTTTGAGCAAATATTAACTGAACGGGGTCTGGGCAATTGGCCCTGGCGTGAATTGGTAAAATAATACTCAGAGGGCCGCGAAGTAAAAGAAAGCAAAACCTTTTAAATATCAACAAGTTTAACCATTGAACAGCAAATAGAACATCAACACAATGTATATAATCCAAGAATAGTCCATATTTATAAACAGCAATAAATATATACATATATAATTTCCCAATGGAAATTCTGATTGTAATTTCTCCTGAAAATGACACTTCCTCTTCTTTTTGAAAGAGCCATCTGGTCATTCAGTCTTGTCTGTTTTCTTCCCTCTCCACCTTCTTTTTTTCTAGCCCTCTTTTTTGACTTCTGCCTGCTCTGCTTTACTCCTCAAAGTAAATTTTTCTCCCTTCTTGTCAACTGTTTTTTCTATCAGAGTTCCTAGTTTCCCCCTCTCATCTTCAATCTCCCTTTCTGTCTTTTATCTTCTTCCTCCACTCCTCCAGCATCGTAATCTTACATTATTCTAAAACAGAGACATTATATAATCAAAATCACCTCCAAAAAAATTAGGATGTGCAACATGAAAACTTATTATTATTAATATCTCATCTAAATGGCTAAAAATGCTAATTACCACAATATTATTAGGAGCTACAAGCAAAAACACATAATAAATGAACATTAAACAGGTGGTTTATCTCTTCCTCCATCATTCTCCAGATCATGTAGATCTTGTCTTATTCTTCCTGTTTACTGACTCCTATTTTTTCTCAAAGGAACTTTTCATATATCCAAACTGAGCAGTAAAAGCACACCAAAACTGGAAGTCTATGCTCATAAATGCAACCATAAATCATCAAAACAAATTGAAATAACTCTACTTATAATAACTATCTGAAATATAAACTAAAGGTCACTATCCATTCTAAATCATCCTTATACAAACCCTTGTTGATCCCTGGAGAACCAGCGTACCAGATGTGCCAAGGAAAAGTTTTCAATAATTTTGCTACATTTTAACCCAGCGCCTTTACTCATGCTCAACTCGTGGTCTTGTCTTACTTTTTATTATTGTTTTAACCTGGACACAAACCAAACATTTATCACAAGATCCAGCCGATCAGAATAAAATTAATTGATTAACACACTTACACCATCCTTAGCGGCCAGCGTAGCTCCCCATCAGTGCCACAGGTTGTAAACGAACTTCCACTTCTTCTTCTTCTGTTTTTAAAAGTGATGCGCTCTTCTTCTTTTTTGTGTTTTAATGCCAGCTGACATCCAATGGATCATTACCGCCTTCTAGTGGTGCGCTTGTTCCTTATCTTTATGTTATCAGCAGCGCGAACCAGCTACCGTGAATACCTATTTTTGCGCCAAGAAATAGTTTCACCGGGTTATAATGTCTACACGCTAAATATTTTGCTACCGGGGTGTAAAATCGGGGATTATTTCCGGGACAGTTTTAGTCGAGGACAGGTGGTGGCTAAAACGGGACAGTCCTGAAATCGGGACGCCTGGTCACCCTACTTCAAACACCCATCCATGCCAAATCAGTTAACCGCGCCAAGCCCGGTTCCTGACCGTTTACACACCAAGCTAGCATGGTTCATTGCCTCCTAGTGACGAATCTACGGTACTACTGCTTCTTAACATCCACCCTCATTTTGGGAAATTCTTGACCTAATTTTGAATAATCTAAAATGGAAAAGTAAATAACTTAGGCCTCTGGAAAGTAAGAGGTATTAGGACTCCAGTCTGTGGTGGTCTGTATTTTATGTTTGTTCTCCTTTCCTCCACCAGGCATTTCGGGCTCTGGATTCACCTCCTCACACACCTACGAGGAGTTTCCTCCTTAACGGAGTGCTCTAAGCTGCTGACTGCCACTACCTCGACGCCAAGCTGAGTGCTTCTGCCATTTTTTTTGTACTCTAGCCAAGCTGAGTTTTTACTGAGTCAAACTGAGTTTTTTGTCAACCTGAGTCTTAACCTTGTTATTTTGTCTTTGCCTCTCAGCAGGAAGTCATCCTGCAAACTGATTTTATCTGAGCTTCAAACTGAGCTGAGGATCCAAACTGGAGATTTGGATCTACTTCCCTCCAAGAGATTCGTTTGAGCTTCACATTGAGCAAGGGATTCGTCTCCACAATATATCATGTGTAAACTTCTGACCCCTCCTGATAACTTCTGACCCCTCCTGATTCTTTTTTGAAGTCAGACAATAAAAGCAGAAGACAGATATTCAGTGAGTGTCAATCTGTATCTGTTTCCACTCTCCTCCACAGCAGAAAAGTAACTTGTTCTCTTGTTATTTTTAGAACAATCAGGTGTTATTATCATTTACCCTATCGCGTGCCATTTACACTAAGCAGTTATCTCGGTTACTGTGCTCAGACCGATCTAGTCACGGTTTTAAAAGGGTAGTGTAAATGGAGCTAAGGTAAACCATAATATATATTCCTGACTGTCAGATTATCGATACAGCTCATCTTAAAAGGCCTCCGATCGCACCTGTCAGCTCCTGTGCGCAGGTGGCGGATCCGTGCGCCTGTGATGGATCGCGCTAATGACTTCATTCAGATGACACCGTGTCAACCCACCTCCAGCCCCTCCTCCTCCATCTTTGTAGCTAAAGCTTTATCAGAGTGTCATTCCTCCCTGACTCTTACTGCGTTCTCTGTCTCATCTCAACCGGTCCTGCAGAAGACGCCATGTTGAGCCTGGTTCTGCTCAGAGGTTTCTTCCCAATGGGGAGTTTTTCCTCTCTCTGATGAAGCTTCATGCTTGCTCATCATGGACAGGTTCTCTCTCAACCTGTGTTAAACTGGACTTCCATCTTCCAGGTCCCTGAGTGAAGCTCAAGTATCAGCTCACGCAATCCACTTGATCTCTCCACAAAGCTCAGCATATCATCTCGCTAACCAGCAGTCTATAGACTGACCAACTTCATCTATCTCCACTCCCCCACCACTTTCAGGCCTTAACAGCTTTAAATAGCTGTTGAAGAAACTAAGAGATGACATACTACTATCCCATTTCCGTGCATGGTTTGGTGGGCAAACAGGTAAGCCAAGCGTCTCACAATATAAGGGGTACACATACCCCTCAGTAACTCAGTTTAAAAAACAGTTTACTTGGATTCACATGGTCACAAACCTTTAGAAGCTCTGTGTTCTATACTTTTACAGTGTAATAGCCAAAGGAGTATGGTAGTGCCTATCAGGTTTGACTGATGTTTTCTACTTAAACCATCCAATCTTTTCTGTTATTTTTGTAAAATTCAGATAAACAGTAAAGAATTTGTTTTACCTAATAACCCGTTTGACCCTAACAACAAAGATAGTGTTTTTGTATATATAAAGTAGTTTGATTGAAGTTTTTTTTTTAATCCATCCAATCCGCTTGTCTTTTTTGGCAAGCCAAAAGATGATTAACGTTTAAATGTAATCACCCTTTTAAACATCAAACTCTCTAAACAGTTGCTTTGGTGCTACTTTAAAACTTTGAAAGTGTTTGTAGGAGTAAAGTGTGATGCAAATGCAAATGCAATGGGCGTAGCCTCTCCCTCAGATGTCTCTTCCTGCCGTCAGGTGAATAAGAGCTGGAGTTCTGCTGCTTTGATGCTGTTGTTGTTTTTGCATCAGTGCGTTGAGTTTATCCCTCAGCTCCTATTAATGACTGATTTGATGTTACAGAAATTGTCATAATCTGTAACCTATTTACATTTAAAGCTTCTTTTTCAGGTTGTCACAGCTTTGCATTAATGTTATTTTGCTCTTTGTTTTTTATTCTAAATGTGTTTCCACCTCTGGAGAAATCCTCCATGAATTTGTAAGGAGAGACTCAAAGGGTCTGAGTTTTCTGAAGTTCTTCTGTTGGTTTCCTGACGTGGTTTTGATGGGAAGGAAGAGTCTTTATTTGAAAAAAAACCAAGTGATTTTCCTTTAATTAGTTTTATTATAAGCTAATTAACTTTGTTCAAGGAATATAAGAAAAGGAGCCTATTCAATCCCTGTAGGTTCTAAAATAGGTTACTATCTGGGTTCCTTGTTTGTTGATGCTAAATGGCTAAATTAAATATTTGTATCATAAATGACTAGGGCTATCTTCCATTTTTGTTGGACGATCCCTGTTTGCCAGGTAATAAATGTTTTTCAGGAATTGCTTGGATTTATTTCAGCTGCAATTTTAGCAGGAAGAAACTATGTAATTTTTCTCTGCAGAGAGAATCTGTATATCTGCAGGCCAGCAACCCAACTGGTTTGGACCACTCATGCTGTGTTTCTGGGTCTGCTTCAGCCTTCTGTTGTTCTAATATTTTCAGAATATATTGGACATGAATGAGATCACAAACTCTGTGTTTGTGCTTCGGGGTCTGAACGACTCACTTACGAACCGTCAGATCTACTTTGCCCTCGCCCTGACGTCGTACCTCTTCACCATCTTGGTGAATCTGACCCTCATCCTCATCGTGTGTCTGGATAAAGCCCTGCATCAGCCAATGTATGTCTTTATGTGCAACCTGTGTGTATCTGGGGTATGTGGGGCATCCAGCTTCTACTTGCAGCTGCTACTTAACCTTCTGGCTGATGCTCATATCATCACATATGCAGGCTGCTTTCTGCAGATGTTTTTTATCTATGCTTACATCTTCTGCCAGTTCACCAGTCTGACCGTCATGGCATACGACCGCTACCTTGCCATCTGCCAGCCGCTGCGTTACTGGGCTCTCATGACTGTCCAGAAGGTGGCTCTGCTGTTGCTGCTTATCTGGTTTCTGTCACTGCTGGAAACAGCTGTTGGCTGCATACTGATTACCAGGCTGCCGCTCTGCAACCATATCATTGACAGAATCTTCTGTACCAACTGGGAGGTGGTGAAGCTGTCCTGCTCTGACACCACAGCCAATAGCCTCTACGGCATCGTGCTCATGTTCCTGCACTGTCTGCAGATTGTCGTCATCATAGTGTCATATGTCCACCTGATCCGAAGCGCTGCCCGGTCTCAGACAGACCGCAGGAAGTTTGTTCAGACCTGCATGCCTCACCTCGTCTCACTGCTCGTCTTCTCTGCCTCAGTGTTGTTTGACACACTATACTCTCGTTATGGGATCAACTCCATGCCGGCTCTGCAGAACGTGCTGGCTGCAGAGTTCCTCGTTGTACCGCCCATCGTCAACCCCATCATCTACGGCATGAACCTGCAGCAGATCAGGACACGGATCCGCTTCTGGTTCAAATCAGAAAGCCCTCGCAGAGCATTCTTTAAATAAAGTACACAAGAAATTCCAGCCTTAGTTTGACCAAACTTGAAAACCCAACAAGAAAAAAGATCCAACCTGTATCCTGTGGTCATGGTTCTGCAGATTAAAATGCCACAAAAGTGTTTGAATTGGAGTTTTTATGTTTTCTTCTTCTATCAATGCATTCTAACCTCGTTGGTTGTTAATTTTTTTCAGAAAATGTCCAGGTCCAGATAAAATTCCTGAACTCCTGTATCTGTGGTTGTCAAAGAAAAAAAAAACAATATATATATATATATATATATATATATATATATAGATATAGATATAGATATAGATATAGATATATATTCTAATCAGGGTTTACAGACGCATTTCCAAAGATGATTTTGCTTAGCAGTTGATGAGCCTCAACTCCTGTCGTTGTTTCCTGCGTCTGTAAGCCCTGATTAGAATATCGTTTGTCGAACCCACTTCCCAAAAGCCGATTCTGTCAAGTAAATTCACCAAAGGCTGTCTTCTTAAAACAAACTTTATTTCACAAAAGGTGTTTAACGCAGATATAATGTCAAAAACAAAATATATGTGTTTCCTCATATGCTCATCACATTTGATTACCAAAATATGACCAGATTTGTTTAAAATTAGAGCCTCATGTCTGCTAGCTAACAGTTCCATTCTCTCATTTGCCATGACTAGGCAAGGCAGGTTTATTTGTCTAAAACAATTCAATACAAAGACAATTCAAAGTGCTTTTGGTATATTTCTCCCCTTTCTGATTGGTTTATTTTTCATTTTGTGTTATATTTAAGCAGTCTTAAGTTACTCTCTTTTGCCCCCTTGTTCCTGTCCTCTAGCTCACTTCTAGTCTCTTCCCTCCACACCTGCTCCATATCAGCTGATTACCCCAGTCTTTGTTCTGTCTTCCATATGTACCCCCCCTGTGCAGTTCTTCAGTGCTAGTTCCTTGTTGTTTTATTGCTCCCATGTGTGTTTTATATGACGTCTACTGGATTTTTTGTATTCAGAATTTTGTTTTCGGACTTTGGTTCTTTTGCCTTTGGATTTTGATTAAACCGACAAGAACTCAACTCTGCCTCCCTCATCTCTGCATTTGGGTCCTCAACCAACCTCCATCCTCACATTTACAGCTTTACATGAACTGAAAAAGAAAATAAAAACAGAATAAAAACAAGTAAAGCCTGAACAAGCCAAAAGAGCTCCAGACATTGATTATTTCATTGGGAGCAAGCATATAATGCCAATAACCAATTACTTAAGGTTAATGATTTCTGTTTCAGCAAATCATTTGTAAGTTCAACCCTCTAACGTTATCTTCTCTCATCGCAGTAGCTTCATTACTGACTTAAAGTTTAGACCTTTTTCTGACTGACAGAAAAAGTCTAAATAAATAACAGAATGTCTTCATGAGAGAAACATTATCACACAGGAATGGTCAAGCCACTAAATCAGACAGAGAAATCTACAGCAGATGTATTTTTAAAAAGCAATTTAAGGAACGTTAGAGTGAGAAACTGGGTTTATATCCCCAAATATAGATTCCTAGTGAAGAGTAGCACATGCTATGATCAAATCCAAAGATGCTTTAGAAATAAATTTGTTTATTTTCTTAGTGATTTATCTGTTTGTGTTTTGAGTTTTACAGGATAAATATAACATTAAACAAGGACATATAAAAAAATAATGAATGTGATTATTATCACTCATGATCACTCAGAATGTCAATTCATATACTGCTTAAGATTGTTGTTCACTGGGTTCTGCCATTCAAAATTGAATGGCAGTGAAAAGTGCTGTAGGATATTGCACCAGCAACAGGGAGAAGCAGTGGGCTGAGGCTGGAGGCAGAGCCTCAACAAGCATTATGTGGAGAAAGTCCCTTCACATGTGCTACAGAACTTTCACAAGGGCTGAGGAGAAACAGAACTAGAGTGCTCAGTGGATCAAAAGCTTAAGCTTAAGTTTGGTTTGATTGATGAGCATCTGTGACCCCTTTCATCATTCTATCATTCTCCCATTCTGTATAACGTGTTAGTTCAATCATGACATCATAACATTATGCTCTCTCTTCTTTTCTCAGCTTCATGTGCTGCTTGCTATTTGACTCCATCCTGGAGAAATATCAGCTGTGCTGCTTGCTCAAAAACACTTTTGTTTATAGATGCTGGAGCTTTTGCCTGTTTTAGGCGGTGTAGTCCCGTTTTTCTAACTGTGACGTAACTGCATGTACTCTCTTTTCATCCTCTGGACATGGGGAGCTGGCTCTGAGCTCACCTGCCTAGCTGTGTGTTTCCTGGAAGGGGCTCGCTGTCTATGGAGCCGGGCTGATAGTTGCCTTTTTATCTTTGCTTCTTTCTGTATCTCTGTTTCTGTCTCCCAAACCCTGGCGGCCTCAGCAAGATGGCCGCTCACACTGAGTCTGTGGTTCTGCTGGAGGTTTCTTCCTATTAAAGGGAGTTTTCTTTGCTGTCGCTACATGCATGCTTAGTGTGAGGGATTGCCTTCAAGTCAATAAGTCAATGCAATCAACTGGATTTCCTGCTTGGTTTTCCAAACTGATTCCAAATCGAAGGACCGTACGCATCTTGGTTAACTTGTTAAGCACCCTTTACATTAATACGTGCTGCAACTGCGCCGATGAATAAACTGAACTTTAAATTTAAACTGTTCTGTTCCTGTTTGGCCATGACACCATCCTGGAGCGAAATATCAGCTGGGCTGCTGCCACCACTTTTATCCACTGACTTGGGAGCTGGCTCAGAGCTTCTGCCTGGCTGCTGTTTTTCGGAATTGGGCCACCTAGGGAGCTGGTTAATGTGCCACCCGGGCATTCTACTTCTTTCTTTTCTCATTGAATCATTACTTCTGCGCATAAGCGTCGCTCACACAGAGCCTGGTTCTGCTGGTGCTTTCTTCCTGCTGAAAAGCATTATCCTTCCACTTTTGCTGCATTCAAATGACAAACGACAAGCTAACATCGCTGCCACATGCTCATGCAGGAAGATGTTTTTCAAGTCAATGACTCAAAGCAATCAGCTGGTTTTCCATGATAGAACGTTTTAAGCAATCTGACAGCTTGACAGTTCTTTCCTTCTTTACAGCCTCGGTAAAGTGCCTTGGAATGACATATTTGTAATGTTGCACTTTAAACAGGAAATACACCAAATTGAATTGAATTTAATACACTTGCCTTTCCATTAGGTCTCCTCAATCGGTCTCTGTACTTTGCTTTTGACTGTCTCACTTCTATTTACTCTAAGTTTAATAAAAAGCCATAAACTGAGGCTGAATCTTCAATAATGCTTCCATGCCCTCCTTCAGTTCCGTAGTGTTTTGGTGCATTGTATTTTACCAATTTTAAATGACCATGTCAAAATGTACACCTTTTACTGAGAAAACTCCCTTTGAAGATTGCATCAGCATTGGCAGGTTACTAAGTTTTAGAGAAAAACCATCCATTCTGAACCAATTCAGGCAGACCTGAAACTAACTAAAGTGCAGAAAAGAGTACTAGATGCAACCTGGGAAATCAACTTGCTCTCCTATTCTTTCTCATTCACTTTTTACAAACAGATTATGTTCTGATTTCTTATATATGTGTAGACTGTTTCTAATTTTCTTATTGGAAATAATAATATTTGTTCTGCTAGCTAAAACTAAGTCTAAAATGTTTCTGGTTTTTATTTTCCATTACTGTCAGACTCTGGAAGAACCACAGTGCTGGTATTATTAGACCTCAGTTCAGCGTTTGATACTGTTTATCATTTGATTTTAGTATCTGGAAACCTGGGTTGCCCTTTCTGGTACTGCACTGGAATGTTTTAAATCCTACCTGGAGGATAGAGATTTTCATGTGTCAGTAGGGAACTTTAAATCAGAGACCAGAAAAATCACATGTGGGGTTCCTCAAGGCTCGATTCTGGGGCTCCTCCTATTCAACATCTACATACGCCCCCTTAGCTCGGATTATAGCAGCCAACAGGATCAGTTATCATAACTATGCAGACGTCACATCGCTTTACATAATGTCACCAGGTGAATATGAACCTTTCAGAGAGTTGGCTAGATGCTTAGAATAGAGTATTATGCAGAGGGACCATAATTTTCTACAAATGCATAAAACCAAACTAAGGTAATAACCTTCAGACCAAAGGACCAAAGAGATCCAGAGTTAGTTCACAGTTTCAGCTACTACTGCTAGAAACTACTGATTATGGCCAAAATTTTTGTGTTGTGATGGACTTAGACCTCAACCTTCAGAGGCTCATAAAGGCAGATACTTAGTCACCCTTTTATCACCTGAAAAAACATTTCCAGGATTTAAGGACTAATTTCCAAGCAGGATCTAGAAAAGCACATTCATGCAATTATCTTTAGTAGATTTGGTTACTACAACAGTGTCTTCACAGGTTTGCAGCTGATCCAAAACACTGCTGCCTGTGTTCTACCTTGAACTTAGAAAGTAGAGCACACCAGCCCAGTTCTGAAGTCCTTACACTGGCTCCCTGTAGCTCAGACATTAAAAGCCTTCTGTTAGTCTATAAATCACTGAATAGGTCAGCACATCAAAACATAACAGATTTGTTGTCAGTGTTTCAGCCTCCCAAACGACTCAGGCCTTGTAGTTCCAGCCTACTCTGTACAGCCAGAATTAGAACCAACCACGGAGAAGCACCATTTAGATCCTATGCTCATCTGATCTGGAATAAAATCCAGGAAGACTGGAAAAGTGCTGAAATCCTGGGCTCTTTTAAAACAAAGTTAAAAACCCATTGCTTTAGAGCTGTCTTTGACTGTTGAAGTTAAACTGCTAACTGGGTTATTATGTAGTTCAAGGTCGTCATCCAACTGTTCTAATTTCTTTATCATGTTTTCTTTTTTTACTTTCCTTTGTTCTCCTTTTTTGTGGTCCAATTGATTTATTTGTTTTACAAATGTTTACGATTTTATTCTGCTTTTATTTTTCTTCTATTTTATCATCTAATTCAAGTACGGCACTTTGATTTGTGTATGTACTGATTTGTGCTATACAAATAAAATTGCCTTGCTTTGTTGTGGAACTCATTATAGAAGGTTAAAGTCAACAAACACGCACTGAGTTTTCTATGATATGTTCTGGGATCAGAAAGACCACAGATGACCCCAGCTGAGTGGTCCCTTAGGGTAATAGCTCTGGGTCTAATACGCTGTAAAGGGAATTAGTGGAAACTTTGGCTAACACAATGCCACTTTAGGGAAAACATGTTTACATGACATCAGATACCTGGGACCTCAAACATGATTCAACTTTACTCTCAAAACTAAACCCTGAAACATGAGATCAAAGTTTTTCTTACTGCAGAAAGTCAGCAGTAGATTTTTCGTTGTGACTAATTTATGACAACTAAATTAGTTAATTTATTAAACTTTAACACCTATCCACCGTCTCACCTGGTAAATTGGAATTACTAGTCATTTATAACCATAAATTTACATTTTTAGTTGGATCCTGTAAGAGAGATGTCATTATAGAGAGGCCTAAAGTGGGGTTCCAAAACAAAAGAACAGAAAATATCTAAATTCCAAATCATTAGACAAAAAATGCATAGAAATTAGCTTGAGGGTACAGCCCAAGACTTACAGGTGCTGGTCATAAAATTAGAATATCATGAAAAAGTAGATTG